>LOEQ01003815.1:115498-127161 GCA_001685075.1 Bramus lutescens
ATCTATCTATCTATCTATCTATCTATCTATCTATCTATCTATCTGTGTGTGCATATATGTGTGTGCATGTGTAATATTGTCAACCATAAAAAAGCTTATTTTCTTACAGTGTGATCTTCTGAACTATTCTGTCTCAATCATGACATTTATGTCATCTTCATCTTTAAGTCCCCTCAACTACTCAGGAAAAGCGGGGTACTAAGTGATGGGGTGATTTCCATGTTTCCTCGCATTGTAATAATAGAACAGACCTTCTTCATTTCTTTAAATGAATGACCTAATTCATTACAAGAGACTGATCAGTAGGAAAAAAATATAGATCATGTCTCAGTGGTTTAATAAACTGTTTCAACAATTTAAACATTTAATTTAAGTGACTTCTTTTTTGTAGCTAAACATTCAATCGCGTAGAACATCCTATTGTTCTTTCCAACAAGGCCTCTCGCTGCTAAGGAAAAGGAGCTTCCATGACCTCATTTAGGGGTAGAAGCAGGTGTCTGGCTATTCTTTGCTCGTTCCCACACACTGCAGACCACCTATCTTCCTGTCTTTTGCTACGTCCTTGAAGGCTGAGCTCTGCAGACTGCCTCCCAGGTTTCCTACTGGGTGGCATCTCTTAGTTTAGTCTCATGGGGGAAACTGGGTAGCAGCAAGAGACTGGTCCTTAGAAGGTGAAATTGGAGATCCCCCTGATCCCGATTCCTTCCCTGATTAATCACATAAAGGATAATCTATAATCATGGGAACAGAGCTCATCGGTAAAGGTAGAACTTGAGAATTTATTTCCTCTTTCTGTTTTAGTGTATGGTGGTGATAAGACAAAATTATCTATCCTTGTCTCTGTTTGAGAAAGATATGATGAATGATACAGTCTTTAAAGTCAGACAAACTGAGCTCCAGTCAGAGATCTGTGGCAGTAGAAGAATTCACAAGATCCGTGAACAGTAGGTTCCTAGGCCTTTCAAGAAAGAGAGATCTAGCTCCATAGTTTTGGTAAACTAAAGAGTAATAAAATGTGAACTGGGCATGGTGGTGCATACCTTTAATCCCAGCACTTGGGAGGCTGAGGCAGGTGGATCTCTGAGTTCAAGGTCAGCCTGGTCTTACAGAGTGAGTTCTAAGAGAGCCAGGGCTACACAGAGAAAGCCTGTTTCCAAAAAAAAAAAAATGTGTATGTGAACTGGTACATTGTCACCACCGGTAGCTCTTAAGGCATGATTCTTCTTTAAAATTTTCTTTCTAAAAAATCTATTTTTGAAGGTAAAATATAAATTATAGGTGGAATTTTCTGTCCCACAAGACAGCTCCCAAATAACCACACAAAGACTTATTATTAATTATAAATGATCTGCCAATAGCTCAGGCTTGTTTCTAACTAGCTTTTATAACTTAAGTTAACCCATATTTCTTATCCACATACTACCATGTGGCTCGGCATCTTTTTCAGCACAGGATGTTTATCTTGCTTCTCTCTAAATCCTGGTGAGTCTTTCCCGTCTTCATCTGCATGCTTTGTGTTTTTATGTTCACAAGTCCTGCCTAACCTCTTCCTGCATAGCTGTTGCCCATTAGCTCTTTATTAAATCAATGAGAGCAACATACCCATGTATAAAAGACTATTCTATAATAATAATTGCATGATTTTCCTTCCCTTTCCTTTCCTCCTTCCAACTCTTCCCACATCACCTCTCTGCAGCCCCCCTGATGAGTCCCCCTTGTCCTCTCTCAAAATGGTCTCTTTTTCTTTTATTGTTATTTTTACATTTATCTTCCAAATTTTATATTTATCTTCTGATGTAAAATTCCTGAAGTCATGTATACATAAAAAAACAAGAACAGACAAGGCAGCTTATATTTATGTACTTGTGTACACACATGGGGGGAGCATGATTCTTGCAAGCCATGGAGAACTCGTTAAGTATTAATAATTCCCATGAGCTCCATTCTCTTCCTGGCCTCCTCTCATTGGCTTGGAAACTATGGCACATGCTTATGCCCACACAGCGAGAAGTGAAGGAGTAGAAAAGTGAACCTAGGCAACCTAGGTTTTGCCGCTTTCCCCTTAATTATGAATAACTATAAGACAATCTATTATCAGCAAGTCTCCCCTAAATCTGAGACACCTAGTAAGAGTGGGTCTTCATCACTGTTAGCCATTGGTCCATATCTGTGTGTTGCTTGTTGGACGGGGGGATGAGTTTGATATATTATCATAAAAAGAAAGCTTAAGACCTCCTCCACGTGAATATGGATGTAATTGTGAATCATCTTGTTGAAGAACAGATAGAAGGTAACAACTCAATCATTGTTCCTTCTGTTTTTAACTGTTTCTCCAGTTTCTTTTGCCCTACTAAAACCCCCAGGGCCTGGTTTCAACAAGAGGACTCCAGGACACATGGTTTTCATTGTCATTTGCTCCAGAATGGCATTGATTATAGAAACACCACTCTCCTTGGCAATAAATAATGAATTGTTTTTCAATTAATGCAAAAAATACCCTCATAAACATTTTCAAACTTTCAAGCACTCATTTCTGCCTTTACTGTTTGGTCTGATATGCTGGGGTTTAAAATAAGAAGCACAAAGGGAAAACATTTTCAACAATCTTGCAATTATTTATAGAAAATTTCCTTGTTATTTTTTTTGCTTCATCTTGGAGAAGTGTCAGAACACTAGCTTTATGTCCATCATTGGCTTTGAAGATAGGTGTCATACTTTATTTCAATAACATTTTACAGAGCGGGACGATCCATTATTTTTTACTGTATATTTGACTAAGAGAAATGTGTTCTAGATACTGGGCAGTGTTCTCTCTTATGAACAAGAAAGTGACTTTTCTATTGGAAACTCCCAATGGCCGTGCTCTTCTTTAAACTTAGCTGTTTTAGCTGTATGCTAATGACAGGGAGAAAACATACATTCAAAATATTGTAAGCTTCAGGACTTGGTAGGAGAGGGTAAGTTTGGCTTCTGACCATGAAATCCTATTCTGTGACCGCCTTCTTTAATGGCATCTTCTGAGGTCAGTGGCTTTGAATTCTCCCAATTGTACAGGGTCACTCTGGCAGCATTGACCAAGTAGAAAATATTCAGCCAGAAAGCACAATAGTCGAAGTCATCTTCGAAGTGTCCTGCTTTCAATATCACGCAATTGACGCCAAAGCTCCCCACTAGGATGTCACTGTTTGACCAGTTTCCTTTAAAACAGCTTAATTAGCAGAAAGGAAAGCTGTGTCTGAGCGTGGTTGTGAGAAAAACACAAAAAGCCCTCTCCTTTCAGGCAGCTCATGCTCTGACTTGTCGCGAAATTTTGGTTCTGAAACAAGACAACATTCCTTTCGTACACAGTCAAGTCCTTGACAACAAATTCTCTTGGGACTGGAAAATAATTGGTTTCTCACCATCTCCATGTAGACATTTGGTTCGTGTTTTTTAGATGAGAGTCTTGGTTGTGATCATACACAGTGGCCCACAACATCACTAGGCTAATGACAGTAGTTCCTTTACAGAAAACACCCAAGGCTGAAAAGAATGCAAAAGACAGCAGATTTTTTTTCAAGTCAAAACCCAATTGAACTTTGAAGTAATATCGATCATATCAAATATTGTAAATTCTAAAATAAAAGAGTTCTTCTATTGCTTGGCTATTGGTTTGGGGTTAAAAAAATTAAAATCCCATTGACGCATCTCTAATGTTAAAAATGCAATCTCTACTATAATCCCTAAAAAAGATTCTGATGCAACATGGCCCCCCATACTCTCATATCTATAACCAGACTCTATCTATGGATTTGGAGCAGTCCCTCCAACCCCAAATATGGGGGTGTATATTTAGTGCCAACTTACGGTTTGTTTTTGTTTCTAATGCAATAACAAATTCATTGTCTAAAAGTAAATTATGCTTCTTTTTTTTGGTAGAAGTGTGTCTCTTGTGGCTAGTTTTATTTAAGAAACAGGCAACCTAGGCTTTCACCATTCTAGGCAGAGACAAAAGACATGGTTCTGATGTTGATGGGCATGATAGAAACACATATGGACAATCTGAACCTATGTAAAGCAGTTTTACAGGCCAAACAATGAACTGTTAGAAAAACAAGTCCATCCTTTCCCCCACAGAATTTTAGAAAGCTTTGTGGGTTTGCTCCTTTTCCTGCTTACACGGGTGAAGAAAATCTCCCTGGTTTAAACAATGTCCACAAATACATGAGTGATGACATATCTTAACTGTCAATTTGTTAGAAGTTTAGATTCTCCCAGGAGGCAAACTCAAAGGTGCATCTGAAAAGATGGTTCCTAAGAGGATTAATTAGGGAATGTGGGGTGACCATCCCACGGGTTAGGGTTCCAGGCTGAACAAATAGAAGAGAGCAAATGTAATGGCAGCAGTCACTCCTCTCTGGTTCTTGACTAAGGAAGCAACACGACCAACCTGTTTATGTTCCTTTCGCTGTGCCTTCTCCATCACGACAGACCTTACTGGTGAACCATGAACCAAATGAACCCTTGATTCCTCAGGGTTTTTTTGTCCTGTTTTGTTTTGTCACATACTGAGTCACATCAGTAATAAAAGTAACTAATATGGGAAACTGGCACCAATAGTAGAGCTGTTTCTGTGCTAACCCTCGTGAATTCGGAGGCCTCTGAGACTAGCTTACGGAAAGGATTTGTGTCTACGGGTGGGAGAACTCTCAGAATGACGTAAGCAGAACTTAGTAGGTCATTTAGGTGGGAATGTGGAAGAGTGTGATGCCCATAGAAAGAAAACCAATGTTGTGTTCAAATGGTGTAAGAGGGAACAAGGACTCTTTGGGGAACTGGGTTCGTGGCTGTTCACATTGTATCATTGCAAGAAAGTCTAGCTTCTTTCTTCTTATGTTCTGAAGACTTGGGTGAGGAGACTCAAAGATTACAGACTAATAATTTTGGTGGGAGAAATTTCAGAGCAGCTTGTAACATCCAAGCTGTGGCACAGTTATTGCTTCTTGCTCTTAGTCACCTATACAGCAAGAGAGAGCAGAAAGATAACGTGCAATCTAGTAAGATTAAGCTTAAAATTGCACACAGAGCAGGAGAAAGCAGCTACAACTGTTAAACAGATTAGAACAATTAAAGAGAAATGGTTCACTCTTCACAGGGACTGTAGGAAAGGCGCCACCATGGCACAAACCCACTTCAAAAAACTTCAACTTATGAAAATGTAACTTATTTGGAAGGAAAGAGCTTGAACTGAGAATGCTGCTGTAAGGTTCTATATTTAAAAACAATGGAGTGGAAAGTGGCTTCTCAGGTTTAGTTTGTCAAGTCACACAGAGGTCACTGCAGCCGTGGCAGAAGGGGATGAGGCCCCATCTTAAGATGGGAAGCAGAACTCAGCAACATCATCTATATGGTACTGCTTTTGCAGACCTGAAAAATTTAAGAGTTATGGACTCATAGAGCCTTGCCCTAAAGTTTCAGAAAGCTGCTGGGGCCAACCAATGTAAGGCAGGATGGGATTTCTTACAAGAAGGTCCTAAAAGGCCGTGCATGGAGCTGTGAAAGTAAAGCCTAAGTTGTAATGGAGACTGTAAGGCATTGGAAATGTTAGGACTGTGGGATTTAGACCTGCAGGTAAGCTGCAGGCTTGGAGTGGAACCTCCCTAGAGAGAGACTACGTGCATTAGACAGAAGAACTGGAGGGGTAGAAACATTCAAGTTAATCCATTATGAGCCCCAAATGCTGAACACGGAATTGTGAGGTTTTGTATTTGCTGTGCTGGGTTTCCGTCTTGCTTCAGCCCAATGTCTCCCTGTTATGCTTCCATTTCTCCTTTTTCAAACGAGAATGTTTATCCTTTACTGCTGTGTGTTGGAGGTATGACAGTATTTTTTTTTTAGAAAAACATTTTATAGGAACTCACTTTGCCTTGACTTCATGAAGAGATTTGGGGCTTTTTATTTTATTTGTTTTTCAAAGGATATTTTATTTATTCTTTAGTAACTTCATACATACATACAATGTATTTAGGTTATAGCCACTCCCATGTCCCCTCTTCCAACTCCTGAGACCATCCCAATACTGTTCCCCTCCCAACTCCATGCTTTCTCTATTTTCTCTCTATCTAAAAATAACCTATTGAGTTCAGTCTATACATGTTTGGGTACGGGGCCATTCCCTGGTGCATGGGCAACCTACCAGGGCCACATCCCAGGAGAAAAATCACTCTCCCTACTTCAACAGCCTCCAGCTAGAAAAAGTTACTCAGTTAAGAGTGGGCTTGTTGTGTCTCTTCCTTCATCCATTGACTGGCTTGAATGTGTACAGATCTTGTTCAGATAACTGTAGCTGCTGAGACTTCATGAGTTTAACGACTCTCTCATATCCAGAAGACAATTTCCCTCATTGCCTAACTTTTGACTCTTACAATCTTTCTGCCTCCTTTCCCTGAACCTCAAGGGGTGTGGGTGTGATGTAAATGTCCCATTTAGGGTTGATCACCCCACATTTACTTACCCTCTATACTTTGATCAACTGCGAGTCTCTGTGTTAACCGGCATCCATTGCAAAAAGAGCTGCACTGACCTATGAGTATGAAGATAGATATTTAGGAAGTAGGCTGGTACTATGTTCATTTGGCAAAATAATAATATTAGGATTTCTCCTGAGGCCTATGATCTCTCTGGCCTCTGGTTATCAGTCAGATTCACAGTAGGGCTTTTAAAAGCAGTGCCAGAACTGATGAGATACCAGGGACTCTTCCATAGAAACTGAATACATTTTGCATCATGAAATGTCTTTGATTCTTTGGGGGCCAGAGGTGGAATGTTATGATGTAAGGGGACTTAAAGTGCTTCGGTGACAAGTTGAGGAGGGGGGAGACTTCTGTTAGTAGTTTTGATCATCAACTTTAGAGTCTCCTAGGAGATAAACTTCCATGTATCTCTGTGAAGGTGTTTTCAAAGAGGAGTAGAGGATTAGGAGGGAAGACTTACCTTGAGTGCAGGAGCCTTCATTAGTGTAAGGTTTTCAGACTGAATAAAAGAGATAAAGCAAATGAGCCTCTTCCCCTTGACCCACCCTTCCTGACTGCAGAGGTATTAAGATAGCATGATTAACTACTTTACACTCTGACCATGCCCTCCTTGCTGCAATGGACTGGACTCTCTGAACCATAAGGCAAAATAAACTCTTTCTTTTTGTTTGTTGAAAATAGATCTTTGTCACCCAATGTATTCTGATTATGGTTCCCAACTCCTCCCAGATCTTGTCCACTTCTACTCTCATCCAAAGCTACACTTTTTTCTTCCTTCCCTCCTCTCTTTCTCTCAGTAGAAAACAAACCTTGAAAAGTAATCATAAAATAGAATAGGATAAAATAAAAAGAAACATACTGGAATAGGATAAGACAAAAATAATCAGAAGAAAAAAAGTCAAAGGAAAAGCAAAAGAAACACACATAAACACAATGACACATTTGTACACACAGAAATCCCATAAAAGTACAAAACCCTCAGGCAGTGGTGGTGCATGCCTTATATCCCAGCACTCAGGAGGCAGAGAAGGCATATCTCTGTGAGTTTGAGGTCAGTCTGGTCTACGGAGTAAATTCCAGGATAGCTAGGACTGTTTCACAGAGAAACCCTGTCTCAAAAAAACAAAACAAAACAAACAAAAAGCACAAAACTAGAAACCTATGTATATATATATATATGAAAAAGACCTGTAAGGTGTTTGTTCCGTTTTTCTTTTTCTTTTTTTTCTTTAGTTCTAACAAAATATTATGGTATAAAGAACTTTAAAAAGTGCCATTGAGTTCGTTTCGTGTTGGGCATCTACTGCTGGGCATGGGGTCTGCCCTTGAGTGGCTTCTCAAATTTCTACCGTGAGATATTTTGTCACAGCAACAAGAAATCACTCCCAACCATGAATCATTGTAGTATGGTTGGGTCTTCCTCTAATTTCTCCCATAGTCTCTTGTCTCAATAACAGGTATGCAGTGACAGCATCAATGCCTAGTCAGCTCTAGCGTATTTTTCAACTTTTAAGTACAGTAAGCATCAAACTCCAATCAAAGTACAATTTTAGAATTGTTCTGAACTCCATAATTGGCATATTGCTGTAAAGAGCAGCTTGTGCATATATATTCATGTGATTACCTCAAGAGAATCTAAACTGTGGTCTGCAAACCCCTAAAAATGATGACATCCTTTCTAAAGTAGCATTGGCTTTTTAAACTCTGACTGCATCTCCATTCTTTTTTTAATGAAGAGAGGGACAACTAAATTAGGGGAGAAGTCTATAATTAGCCATATAAATCTTCCGCTGATTTCAGGAGGTCACCAGATGAACTGATGCAGACTTCAGACACATCTGCTCTGTTGGCAACCACTGCTTTGTCCAACGTTGCTCATTGGCTCTGCATAATCATATGCAAGGCCTTCTGGAAGCGATTTGTTCCTCCCCAGGCTGAAGTCGGGCAAAGCCAGAATGACACGTTATCGCGCAGCTCCAAGCAAGGACACCAGGCGCTCTACTGCTTGCCACCTTCAACAGGGCAATATGCTGGGCGGGTCCATGAAGCCTGCAGTCTGCCTGCTGAGTGGGCAGTTAGCCAAAGCCTTGACAGATCCAGAGGAGTTTTCTGGGGCCCGTGGAAGGCTGGTAAGCAGCTGACTGGTAGAAGTTGATATTTTTGATGGTGAGGTTACTGTCCCCATAGTGGCATCATTGGTTCCGATTTTAGAAGTGATGTGCACTTAGTAGACTAAGGTAGAGTAAGAAAGCTCATCCTCTTGAAAAAGCTGCATCCTTAAATCCTGGCACATCTTCTGATTCATGTAAACAACGCTAAGAAAAAGGGGCAACTCATTCAACTCTAACTCATGCGCTATTGTGTCACCAGGCAAGAAGCCAAAAGCTATCTGCTTTGGATCGAGCTGACTATGAATTAATAATAGACGCAAAACACCTTATTGTCCTTGGTCTTACTGTCATATAAAAGACTTCAATTGTAAACTGCAGGCTTTCCTCATGGATAGTGATGTGATGCTCTTCCAGGGTTTCTGAGTTTAGACCCTTTGTCTGCAAGTTCTGTCCTAAGAACTGGGAATAATAGAAAATGCTGCTGCAAAATACTGTCCACATATCTAATTCTCAGAGAAAGAAGGCCTGTGAGTCTCTGCACCAGTATGGGGTAGGGGCGGGGATAGACCATAATTCACATGGAGTGTTCTCCAAGTTTTTGCTTTTCATATTCTATTTCCTTTTTGTTAACTAATGAGAATTTTATTTTATTTGTGATTTTTTTTCAGATAAATTGGGCACCTCACTGAATTATAGACATAGAGGATATGAGTATATTCATCCAGGAATAATTCCCCACCTTTATGATATATCCTTATATGAGCAAAGCCATTGATACCATGTGCATTTTGTGTGTATAGTTTTGTGTCACCTTGCTTTTAATGACCCATGTGTCTGTTTTATAGAGCGGATCAGTTTGAAACTGACCGCTTAGCACTTTTGTCCAGCTCTGAGGGCAAAGCCGGCTGGGGTCACACTTGAGAGCACACTTCACTGGGAAACAAGGTGGGGGTGCTGCAGGGTTGGGAAAGTGTGGAGCCCTCCCAGTACCGGAGGCCTCAGAGCAGCCTGGTCCCTGGCTGAGCATCCATTGAGGGAAGCCTGCCGTGCCTTTGTGAGTTGACATCATTCAAGAAGCAAAGAAAAGAAAGAGAATAAAAAAGATCTACTATTTTTGAAAGCTCCCACATATTTTATTATTTTATTTAACTCCTTGTTCATCTATTTTGCTTCAGTCTTCTTGCTAGCTAAATGAGTTAGATAAGAAAATGCATGCTTCCAATGTCCACATATCCTTTAAGGTCAAGAAAAAACATCTTACTAAGAAAAAATTCGTTTATGCTGATGTTTTAGTCTTTTGCAGACCAGAGAAACTGTATTTTGAATTGAACGTTTATTTTTATGTTATGTTCAGGCAAGGACATTGAACATTCTTGTTTCTAAAGCTAATATGATATTTGTTTATATTAAACATTTCTAATTTCATAACCTGATCTCTGGCTATGATATTTTATTTTCTTATCAATAATCAGTAGCTTCTGTGCAGTGCTTGAGGCTGCTTTGCTGTCTTGACTATTTTTTGAGGACCATCACACAGGAACATTAAAGGTGTTAAGAGAATCCCAGTGAAGCTGGGAGGAGGAGGAGCAATGTTTCTTTCATGGGTGTCATTTACATACTGTCTTTACTGATGTGACTTCATATATGGAGAGCTGTCATTTCACAGACACATAAATGATTCTACCTATCTGTCGTCATCGTTTCTTCTTCCTTTTCCTCCTTCCTCTGCACCCCCTTCCATGTTCCCAGAAGCTCTCTGTTTATATTTTATATTATATATAAATATATATAATANCAACATAATTTTATATTATATAGTATGTAATATAATGTATATAAAATATATATAATATTTTATATTATAAGGGAAAACAAGTGGTGTCGTTCTTTTTGAATTTGGCTCGTCTTCCTAAACTTGACAACCTCTGGTTCTGTCTACTTTCATGCAGGCGGCAGACATTATGGTCTTTTCCTTCATGGCTGAATAAAACTTTGCTGTGAATAAGGCCTACATTTTCCTTTCCAATTTGTCCACTGACAGACACTTAGGATGACTCTCCAACTTGGCTCTGGTGACTACAGCAGCAATAAACATGGATTTGCAGGTAATTATAATAAGCCAATCTTAATTCTTTTGAGAGGGTGCCAAGAAGAGATACCGTCATATCTGATGATTCGGTGTTGATTCAAGAACGTAACTACATGAAGAAACTGTAAGATAATTGAGCGTTTGCTGCTATTTTAAAAGATAGTTTCAGCCAGCTGTTAATTTTGCTAAGTCGACATGATTGTTAAATGAATTCTTGCTTATGTTTTTAAGCAGGCACAATAATAATAATGTAGAGCAATCTATTAATGCATGTATAAAATATTTTATCTGTGATACCCCTTATTACCAATAAAAGATTTTTTTGCATATGTATTTATTTAGTCTGAACTTCAATAAAGGGGTCAGATTTCCTTTGGGGGAGTTGTGTTAAGACAAGGGCTGCCTATGTGAGCAGAGCCAGCCTTGAACTTGTCCTCTCCTGCCTCAGCCTTGTGATGAAACTGAGGTGTGCACAACCATGGCTGTCTAGATTCTTATCTTGTCCATGGTTCTTGTTTTATTACAAACTTATTTCTTGAGATCCCTCAAACTTCTGGGCAAGACTAACTTTGTAGGGTAGGCGTTAAAGCCTTTCTACTGTGGGAACTGGTCAGAGACTAGACTGCCAGTCACAGGGGTGAGGTTAGTTAAACAGGCAGGTGGGGTTTGGAATAACCTGAACTGTGAGAGTGATATTCATCTGTAGGACCTGGGGGGCTGAGTGGCATCCTCCTTAGGGGCATCTGAGTGTCCTAGATAAAATGGAGATGACCTGGGGTTTTAGGTAAATAGTTTTGCTTTTCATAATTGATCTATCTGTCCTATGCTCTACTTTTTCCCCCTGAAATACCTCAGGATGAGGTGTAGGTCCTTGACACTTATGCAGGGAATGCCAACTCCATAGATCCTTCCTGGAGTTTCTATCAAAAAGAGAGAGAGAGAGAGAGAGAG
>LOEQ01003815.1:148499-161131 GCA_001685075.1 Bramus lutescens
GCTATTTAGAGTCAGGTACCAGGGTGTGGAGTCCGGTGGGGAATATTTGAGAGCAAGTCTGGGAGGGAGTTGTTGAAATATTAACGAAGGGTTTCAAACCTCCGAAGGCATTTTCCTCAAACTGAGAAATAGTGGACAGAGACATTTGAAGAGAGTATAATGTTAATGAAGTCTTTTGCTACCTTTCCACCTCCCCCCAGCCCTCGCTTACTTTGGGTATAAAAGTTGTGGAAAAATAATCGAAAGCAATTTCAGTAATCATGGGACTACCCTCCCAATATTATTCTGTGGTTTCTGTTTTATTATTTTTATGCGTCTTCATATTTTTTGCTTATATTTCTAGAATTTCCATGCCCCTACCCTGGTAAGAAGTGATTTTGTCGAGGCTGGTCCTCGACAATTATCAAGAAATTATACATATAATATTTTTAAAAGTATAAAAGGATTGGGATTAAACCCAACTAAAATAAATTTAAGTCATAAATAGTGTCTGATAAGGATGTTTTTAGGGAAATTAAGCTGAGAAGAGAAAACCCATGCTGAGTATGTCCAGAACCATTCCCTGGACTGGAGCTCTGACTGTATAAAAGGAGAAAACAATTGGAACACTGGTATTTTCCTTTCTATACTTCTCAGCAGACAATACCACGGGCCAAGCCACTCCTGAACTATGCTTTCCCCATCTCTGAACCCAGCTGAAATAATCCTTTATTCCATCAAGAGGTTTTTTTTTTCAACCAGGTGTTTGGTAACAACAGCAAGAAAAGTAATATAGATATGGCAGATAGATGATAGATGGATAGATAGATATATGGATGGATGGAAAATGGATGGATAGATAGACAGATATGAAAGAAAAGATACAGTCTAAAGTGTGCCCCCTAAATACCGTAGGGTTTTTTTTTAATCCAATCAAACCAAGAACTCAAAACTATCCTGAATCCAACTCTTGCCAATTTGACATAAAAACACATCACTTTAAAGCACAATATTCTATCTCTGACTCCCAAAGGGGTATGGCTGTCACATAGCAAAATGAACTCATTACAACTTCAGAGATTTCTGTAGACTTAACAGTTACTCTTCAAAAGTCTAAGGACTTAAGGCAATTTCTTGACTTTGAAATAAAATTAATGAAGAAGTCACATACTTTCAGTATATAACACTACAGAATTAAAATCTCCACCCCAAAAGAAAGGAGCAGAGACTAAAGAAGAAGGGATGAAAAGTAACTACAATTGCACTGTGACTTAGAAATACAAAGTCAGACATATTAGGGGGGAAATTAGTGATGATTATTCTCCTGGTTCTGGAAGCAAAGAAGAAGTGGTTGCATTTCATTTTTAAATTAAATTAATATTCTTCTCCATATGCATAAATTTTACTTGTAGCACCAGATTTGTGAAATTTGGGGCAGAGAGCTATTTTGGTTGAAGCACCTGGGGACTTGGAGGGATCTCTACCGGTAATTCCTGGCCACTTTTCCCACATAGAATATTTTTATTAACTCATTTCTTATGAATATGTTAATAGTGCATGCATTCCGATGGAACTTGGTATAATATTCACCTCTACACAGGAAGAGTTCCAGAAACATGGACATCTTAGCTGGAGGCAGAGAGATGAGTAGCACAGGATAGGACCTTCAGAAGAATCATGGAGTGGGATGCCACAGGCCTCTAATGGAGAAGGATGCTCAGTTTCCAAACATAGAACACGTACTGTAAGAAATGTTCAGAATTGGATCAACTATGTCAGTCAGCTTCTTGCTGCTATGACAAAACACCTGAGATGAACAACTGAAATGGAAGAAAGGTTGCTTTAGGTTCCTTTCAGTCTATGGTTAATGTATCCCAACATTTCGGGCCTGCCGTGAGGCATAAGACTGTGGCACAGATCTTGTAGAGAAGCAAACCTTATGGGGAATAGGAAGCCGAAGGGGCTGGTATCCCTTCATCAGGTATATTCCTAAACATATCTTCTGCTAGGCCTCATCTTCTCAAGCTGCCACTACCTCCCAGAAGCACCATCAGCTGGGCACTGAGCCGGCCACACTTATTGGTGATGTTTAAGATCCAAACTAATGGTGGCTCAACCATTGTCATAGACTCTATTAAATAGCCACAGTGTGCCAGTGATACTGGAGGGACAATGCTTCATTGAATGAAGGTAGGATTCTGTACACAAGGAAGATGATTAAAAAAAAAACATTGTCAACATCAAGGTCAGGTAATATACTAGAAAAAAATTGTTGCCATCAGGTTATTGTGCCAAGTCACTGTGTCCCAGCACCTGCACAGCTCACCTCTCCTGACGCCATGGCCTCGAGAGCATCCTTTAGTATTTTGGTTAGAGGAGTCAGGAGGGCTCTTTGGAGCATCCTACATCTGCTTCCCCACATTGGCTGATAAGCTCTATTCTCCCACATGGGATGGAGAATGCCCAGTGCCCTTTCACTGTTACGTCTCTTCCAATTGTATGTGCAATGTGTAGCCCAGCTCACCAAGAGAAGGGGCTTTGTGTCTGGGAGCTATAGCAAGCTTTCTCGTCGGACTTTCATTGGAACCACCAGCCCCCAAATAATGACACAGATGCCTATTAACTATGCAAGCTTGGCCTTTAGCTTAGGTTTGTTCCCAACTAGTTCTTGTATCTTAAATTAACTTGCTTCTTATTAATGTACATTCTGCCTGGCTTCAGCATCTGAAACCTTGAAGCCTACACCCTGTGACACACTTCCTCCAAAAAGGCCACACCTACTCCAGCAAGGCCATACCTTCTAATGCTGCCACTCTCTGTGAGCCTGTGGGGGCCATTTTCATCCAAACCTACATACAGTTCCACAGAAGTCTAGGCTGGCTGGCGAAAGAGGGACCCACAGATGTTACCTAGCCAGCAGTGAGGTTTAAACTTGGGTTAAAACTCAGGATAGAACTCAGGGCCTCAAGCTTACAAGGCAGACATTTACAGACTGTGCCTTCTCCCCAGCCCCCAGATGGTTGGCTTTTTAGGTGTGTTTTATTTTTCTTTTGCTAATTATTTGTTTGTTTGTTAGTTTGCTTGCTTGTTTGCTTACTTATTTACTTACTAATTTGAGTTTTTGTATCTGGGTTTAGGTTTTTTAATTTGTGTTTGTGAGCTTTTTCATTTTTAAAATTTTCTCTTCTTTGTTTGTTTCTTTGTACTTTCCTTTGATTATTTTCTTTCTTAACATTTTGTTTACCATTCCAAGTGTTCTTGATCTGTGAAATTTATAGCTGTTTGACTTTTGATCCAGTTTAGGTTTTAAAATTTTGGTTTTGGTTGTTTTTTTTTTAAATTGATTTTCTGGTTTGTTCAATTGATTGTACTTTTGTTTGTTTCAGTTTTGTTTTAATTTTTGAGGTTTTTCTCAGTTTGGTTCCTTTTTTTATTTAGTTGGTATTTGGTTTGGTGTTTGGGATTTAAAATTTTACATTTTTCTGGAGTTTTTCTTTTTCCTTCTTCATTTCTTTCATTTTCCATTTCTTTGTTTCTTTTCATATTTCTTTTTAATTTTTTTCAATTTGTATTCAGAGCACTCCTGAGTGCTCTTCTCCCTCACAGGGTTGTGTGAGCTGACTTTTCAGTTTGCATTTTCTGGTTTGTTATTTTGTGTGTGCTTTTGGTTTCCTAGTTCTTAGTTATTTGTTTATGTGATATTTAGTTTATGCTTTTTTTCTATTTAAAGTTTTTCATTTCTGAGGCCTTCAAGCTTTATTTCTTCTTTTTCTCTTTTTGAGGTAGTAGTGTTCTCACCAACCATGGCTAGTGACAGTGAGGAGGAGCCCTCAGAGCCCAGCACGGTGCCCAGCACCTTTGATGAAGAGGTGTCAGGGACCCATAAGGTCCCTGACAGTTGGCCTCTGCCTTGCATTCACAGTTAATAATAGGCCGATCATGCTCTTTAAGTCTTTGGAAAGCTGATAGGGGATGTCATACCTCCCTTGTAGAACTTGTTCCCTAAGTTTTGACAAGGTGGACCCTGCAAATGGGATATTCCCTGTCACCACATAATATAAGAGGAACCCCAAGGTCCAGATGTCTACTTTGGAACCATCATAAGGAGAAGGGCCATTGAACCTTCCTTAAGACATTCGTCTCATCCAATGAAAGCTATCATCCAGAACAAGGGGGAGAGACGAATAATACCCCTCTCCTGCAGGAGACAACACCTACTTTTGGCAGAGCCCACAAGTGCTTCACGACCCGCCCCCTCCATGGTTTTAACTTATCAAGAAACATTAGGATGGATGCAGAAGATTCCAGCTTCTCCTCCAGCTCCTCATCAAAGGAGAAGGTCTTTTTAAGTGCCTCTCAACATGTAACATCCAGTCCAGGCCAGCCTCAGTGAATGGAGAAGAAGAGTGGGGACATGCCTATTAAAACTGCTCAGCTACATCACCCCAAAAACCTTGTCCAAGTCAGAAACGTGTGTGCCCTGAGAAGTGAGGGGACACAGAGGACAAGAAATAGAAGGTATGGTACAGAAACATTTTGACATTTGATTTTTTTTGAATGTTTGACTTGTGTCCTTGTCTATTGATATATCATAATTAAATGTATTCTTGATTGGCACAATGACTTGGCAGGCTAGATCTAGACACTGTGAGATGGTAAAATGATGCCCATTAATACATTTAACCATCAAGTACCCCAGAAGACAAATCCCACTGCAGGCTAGTCATGCATACTACACTGACAAATTGCTTTGTGCGGTTTAAATCCCTGAGATGCTGGCTCTGGAGTGAGACTTTCACACCAGAGCCAGGCATGTTTGTCTTAGAGTGTCCTCCAAGACCCTTTGATCAGGACCTGATGGTTCCCTTGAACTCTGTGACAAGCAGGGAAGGAAAGAGCAAACCAGACTGAGAATGAAAACTGAGAACTAGAGCGGCAGTTCTCAACCTATGGTCTCTAGTCCTTTGGTGTCACCTAACAATTATCTTGCCCATCAGATATTTACATCATGATTAGTAGTAGTAGCAAAATACAGTTATGAAGTAGCAACAAAAGAATTTTTACGGTTGCATTCATCACAACTTGAACTGTACTAAAGGGGCGCAGCTTTAGGAAGGTTGAGAACCACTGAACTAGAATATCATCCCTTTCTGACAGTTGTAACAGCTATTTCCCCCAGGTATAAAATGCCTGAGGTGGGAATGAAAAGATGGATGTTCATTCATTCATTCATTCATTCATTCATTCATTCATTCATTCATTCATGAAGAGAAAGCTGAATCAGAACCCCAACTGGTTGCCTCAAAGAGGCCTCTCCAACTAATGTCATCTGGATGCTTGTATGTTCCCTAATAGGATCATGTTATCTTTTGCTCATTTTCTCAATTGGGCTACCCTAGTTATCTCTGTTGAATATTTGTAAGCCCCGATTTGAGGATTTTTTTCTTTCTTCTGATTGGTGTGCCAATTATTATTATTTATTGTTATTGCCCACTGCATACTAAATAAACTCTCATTCAAAACCAGAAACAAGCCCAAGAGGTCTCAACACTACAGAAAGAATCACAGGCCCCGATGTAATGGTGAGAGCCAGGGAAATAATCTTACCCAGGGAAGAACACACCAACTGGTTACCAATTCCAGATGGCCAGCCTAAAAACGTACTTACAAATATGCAACATTGTACATTATGCAGACTAAGTATGAAGAGTTTCTATTTCTGTGTATCTAAGAATACACACACAGCAACAACAACAATTTATGAAAAAAGAGGCCATGAATTTGAAAAAGCGAGCAGGGGTAGATAGGAGGGTTTGGACAGAGGATAGGAAGGGGAATGAGGTAATTATATTAGTATCTTCTCCAACAAAGAAGAAGCAGGGTTATCATGCCTGACTATGAAGAACCTAGGAATGTTGAACTAGAAGTAGGCAATAGGAAGATGTTGACTAGTGGATGAAGGTGGAGTAAGAGAGGGGAGGATGGAGAAGGAGCTGGAGGCCGAAGTAGGAAGAGATGGGGAGAGGACGTGACAAGGAGCAGAGCTTCAAACAGGAGCAACCATCTTGGAGAACAGTACAGAGCAGGCGACCCCAGTTACTAAGAGTCCCTCTCTTCTGCCTTCCTGCATTTAAAGTGACCAGCCACAGAACTCTGAGCTTCGGGATCCTGTGGTCATTGTGTTGTCCTTATGTGAATATGAGGACGGGAGGGGGAACTCCTGCCTGCTATGAGCCTAGAATCATTTCTGGCCCAGAATCCTCCTTTACTCAGGCAAAAGATAGCAAATTGGTGGAAGGGTTTCCATGGGGTATTCCAGCGATTCGAGAGTCCTGTCACAGGGGACTCTAGCAGTTCAGGATAGGAGCAGCCCCAGTTGGAAGCCAAATCAGCAGCTGGAGATAACTAACGAACAATAATAAAATACTGGCAGCTGGAATTCAGGTGACTATCCCGCAAGTGTTTTTGTGCGGCAGTGTTCTTTTGCTGGCTTCCTTTGTAGCACAGAGGGAAGGGGGAGATGGGGCAGAATATTGGCCATTACTGAAAGGTCCCTTGGTTTGGGCAGGTTTTGGCTTTCTTTCCTCTGGGTCTGCCTGGCTTTTCCTGACCGTCTCTATTCCTCACTGCAGTGCATGTACACATCACATCAACGTGGGGGTTGTGGAGTTACCTTCCTGAGATTGTATAAATCTCAGTTTCAACACTCTGGCTCCCAGTTGGCTCCCCCACTCTGAAGGAAGACTGAAGACTTCATAGTCACATCCATAGGACCAGTAATGTGATGTGGGATTCCCCTCTGTGTACTGTGAGTACCATTGGTTAATAAAGAAACTGGCTTGGCCTATAGCATGGTAGAACTTAGTTATGTGAGGGAAACTAAACCGAATTCTGGGAGAAAGGAGTTGAAGTCAGAGAGAAGCAATGGAGCCGCTGCTGGAGACAGATGTGCTGAAATTTTGCTGGTAGGCCACGACCCTGTAGTGACACATAGATTAATGGAGATGGGTTAAAGTAAGATGTAAGAGATAGCTAAAGCTAATAGGCCAAGCAGTGATTTAAATAATATGGTTTCTGTGTGATTCTTCCAGGAGTCTGGGTGGCTGGGAAACCAACAGGGGGCCTCCTTACAACACTAATGGAAGAAAATGGAGAAGGGAGACTCCTGTGCTGGTTTGAATAAGAATGGTCCCCAGAGGCTCTTGTATTATTTTATGCTTGGTCATTACGGAGTAGCACTGAGAGAGATTAGGAGGTGCAGTCCTGTTGGAGGAAGTGTGTCACAGAGGATGGGCTTTGGGGTTTTGAAAGCTCAAGCCAGGCCCAGTGTATTTTTCTCTCTCCCTGCTGCTGGCAGATCTAGATGTAGAGCCCTCACTTCCTTCTCCAGCACCATGTTCGCCTGTGTGCCACCATGCTTATCATGGACTAAACTTCTGAAACTGTAAGCAAATCCCAATTTAATGCTTTCTTTATAAGGGTTGCCATGGTCATGGTGTCTCTTTGCAGCAACACTGATGAAGACACCTCCAAACACGTAGCATAAACAGTCTAAGATTCGATACTCCAGCTGGAGACAGAACTGTGTTCCTGCCTCAGCCTCCAAGACTTAACCTGCAGCCACAGGCTAAGGGGGTGACTCACTACTCCTTGAGGACTGCCCTTCTGTTTTGCCTTTTGAGACCTGATGCTTCTGAGACCTTGCCTCTATAGAAGACTGCTCTTGGTTAGCTTCCTGAGGCCAGCTTACACTCCCAATGTCTCTTGGGTGGCTTCTTGCTTGTCACCAAGGGTCTTGGAGTTCCTACATTTTTAGCATTTGAATTGTTGCTCTCACATTGCAAATAAAACCTCCTTTGTTTATTGCTGTTTGCCCTATCCATTCTTGATGGGAGGGCAAGGCACAAGACTGAGGTAAATAGAATTGACTCTCTTGCAGTTACCAGGGATTCCAGGCAGTTCAATCCCAATTAGCAGGGAAGAGATTCCAGAGAGGACAACTGTCAGCATGAGTTCTAGTCAGCAGGGCTGGACAGAGGTAGTGGACAAGGGACAGCAGGGACTCTAGCAAATGAATATTCTAGTCAGCTGTCTCCAGTCATGAATCGCAGTCTTCAGGGACTCCAATCAGATGGACTCCAGTAACAAGCGATTCCAGGCAGCTGTGACTCCAATCGGTATTGTAGTTCACAGAGTCTCCGCAGAACAGGGATTGGAGTCAGGAAGTGACTGTCAGCAGACTCCAGTCAGAGTGGACTCCATAATCTGGGACTCCAGTAAGAAACTGGTCCCGTTTAACACTGGGACCTGAAAGCCTATCTGGAGCTTCTGGGAACAGATGCCTTTCAGCCTACATGGGGTCATGTAGAACTGCTCTTTTTGGGATCCCTCCCCTGTCTCTGAATTTACAGTGGTAGAAGGCATAGCATAGCACACTGGGAGCTCCTTAAACGCGTCTCTTACAGACTTTTGAATGAAATTTGTGTTTACAAAAGATGGCTATGGGGGGATTCTCTTCCCTCTGCTCCTGGAACAGAATCCATAACCTGTTCAAGTCTGTGTCTCTAGGAGACGCGACTTGGAGCTGGCTTCAGGAGAGAAATGGAGAGCCTGTATATGGCCTTCAGACCCTGTTGGGCCCAGGGAGAACTTTGAAGCGTGGTCGAAGGGAACGTGGGATCATGTTAGCTAGTTCAGTTCTGCAGAGGCATGCACGAGAGATTGGTGAAGGTGTGTGGATGACCTTCTTGAGAGTCTTAGAAATGGCATGTATATAGTCAGGATATCAGTAGTCTAACAACTGGGATATGGATTTTTTTTATGGCTGCCCCAACAACACACATTGGTGGAGTTTACCATGAATACATAGTATGCCTGGCATAGAAGAAGTCACTCGGAAGCAGGCTGAGCAAAACACACAGGCTAGTCACAGATGACTAGCCAACTTGACACAATCTAGAATCACATGGGAAGAAAATCTCAAAGAGGGATTGTCTAGATTAGGTTGACCTGTGGGCATGTACAAGGGGGGTTATCTTGTTAGATGATAAGACCCACCCACTGTGGGTGGCACTGTTGGCAGGGATCCTAGATCAGATGAGGGTAGAGAGAGTAATCTGAGCACCAGCACTCTTTGGTGGGTACAGGGATACTTCTGATTGTTTTGGGATAATCTTAGTTCTCACAAAATAGAGAGCTGAATAACTAATGAAGCCTCCTGAAACTCAGAGTAAGACACTGCCTCAAGGGAGGAAAGATTAAACTAGTGAGGATATGGCCTCACTGAACCAGGAACCTGAGAGCTATTCCTGATGCCTAGGTGGTTCCTGCGGATCACCAGCTGCCTGGAATCTTCCTGGTACCACATCTCCTGGTTGCAGATTTGTTAGAGCTGTACCCGATGACCCGAAATGCCCATGGCCACTCATGCCTTCTTGCCCTGCCAGATGTGAAGCCTTGTCCAGCATCATGATTTCTGATGACCTGATTCTTAAGAAGAACATCTCTTCCTACACGACAATGCCAGATGGATTAACCCCCATGATTTATGTTGGACCAGTGCCCCCTGCATGGCCCTGTCAACACTCTTAGAAATACTGTTAAGTGGAAATGCTTTGAATTCCACCCCCCCCCTTTACAATCACTGTGGCACAAAAGTCAGAGTGGAGCTCTATTATAGAGGAGATACAGGTATTAATGGTGGCAAAGTCTTATAACTCCCCATGTCACTCAGCTATCCAGGTCCAGATGAAAACTTCAGTCACAGGATACAGAGGGAGAGATGTGAAAGAATGGGAAGCCCAGGAATCTCCAGGGCTTTGTCAATCTCCGTTCATCTGTTGATCTTTTTTCAAGCAGGTGTTTTAGTATTTTCTTATAGCTGCCAATTCATTCCCATACATTCCTGGTTCCTAGTTAGAAAGCCTTTGTCCAGCACCCCACTTCTGTCAAATAAAATGTCTTTTTTATTTAAAAGAATATTTTACGTACAATACACTTTGATTATATGCTTTCCTTTCCCCCAACTCCTCCAAGATTCTCCCCATTTTCCTACCCACCCAACTTTTTATTCTCTCTCTCTCTCTCTCTCTCTCTCTCAGAAAAAAAAGCAAAAAGAATACAAAGGTTAAAATAAAACTTTCTCCACTACTGGGCTGGAAAGATGGCCCAGTGATTAAGATCCCTTACTGCTCCTCAAGAGGACTCAAGTTTGATTCCTAGCACCCAAGTTTATTCTCTAGACCTCATACATTGGGTGACTCACAACTATACCTGCAACTTCAGCTCCAGGAATTCAATGCCCTCTTACAACCCACTTAGGCACTTGCACACAGGTTACACACACTCTCAAACACACACACACACACACATACACACACACACACACACAATCTTTAAACTTCTTCACATTCCCATCACCTTTCCAGTTCTTCGATTCCATTAAAACAGTAAGAGCAAAAAGCAAGGCAGCTTTGTTTCTTCTTTCTTTTAAAAGACTGTCTGTCTCTTTCAGAGAGATCAAAGTTAAAACCTTACACATAAATTAAGAT
This sequence comes from Bramus lutescens, assembly GCA_001685075.1. Classification (NCBI taxonomy): domain Eukaryota; kingdom Metazoa; phylum Chordata; class Mammalia; order Rodentia; family Cricetidae; genus Bramus; species Bramus lutescens. Next base: position 159,029 of record LOEQ01003815.1, read on the forward strand.
GTAGAAGATGGAGAACTTCTTGGTGCTTTGCCTCTCCATCATTGCTGCTGTCACTTCCTCATTTTAGGGTTTTGTGATAGGACGTAACAGGGAGTGTTACCCAAAGTCCTTGCTGATGGTCTCCTTGGTTTTCTGAGTCAGAAGAGGAATTGGGCACATGATGAGATGGGGAAGATATAATAGACAAGGAAAGATGGATAGAAAGCTAGAGAACCATACAGAAAGGAAAGGCAGAAGGGTAGATGAAAGGAGAGAGAACATGTGGGTAACAAGGGAGCCAAAGAGGCAGAATTCATCCTAAATCTCCCATTTTAGCTTTCATTCACTAGCTAGAATATTAACTGTGAGATGAGATATTTTTGATGGATGTGGCCAAGCACCATTTTCAGCCAGGATGGGTAAGGCCTTACAACACTTAGCAGTAAGCTAAGCAAATTGTCTCCACTGCCTTCAATGCTCCGAGCAAACTTTCCATTTTTATTCACAGGCTTCCAAGCAATAGCTCCTGTTGCAAGGAGGGTCCACTTGTTCGTCCCGGCCGCCCAGCTAGCTTAGTCCCGAAATAACCACACACACAAAAAAAAATTAATTAAAACACTGCTTGGCCCATTAGCTCTAACTTCTTATTGGCTAACTCTTACATCTTAGTTTAACCCATTTCTATTAATCTGTGTATCGCCCCGTGGCAGTGACTTACCGGGAAAGATTTGGCATGTCTGTCTCTAGCGTCTCCATGGTGTCCCTCCCCTACTCCACCTTTCTTCCTCCCAGCATTCATCTTCTACATTTTAATTTATTCGCCTACCTAAGTTCTGCCCTATCAACTAGTCCAAGGCAGTTTCTTTATTCATTAACTGATACAAGCAACACACAGAGGGTACTCCCACACCAAGTTCCTAATGGACCAATGAGATCAAATCAATTGTGTTTCTGGTCATTAGTGAGCAATGGCAAAGGTGGGGTCTACAGTAATTCTCCAGCTAGAATGTGGGTTTCTGTGCTGAGTGGGCCATGATTTTGTCTTCATCCCTGTTTCAATGCAAAGGCCGTGCATAGAAAATCAAGAGGGTGACTGGACCAGAGTCAGAATGTGGAAAGAGGGATGCGAGTCACCTTACAGTCACAGACCTACAGCCAAAAAGGAACCTTTGAGGCTTTCTCATTCTCCTGAAGCAGCTAGAATCTGTTTCAGCTTCACAGGGCAGATGTGTGGAGGCCTCCAAGTAGCATGCATTCCTACAACATGTGAAGAACAAATACTTGCCCAGAGCTACCAGGAAAGATGTGACACCATGTCAGGACTCAAAACACCTTTCTGTGCAATGAATCTACCCTTTTCTAGTCCATTGCAAACCAAAGGGCCCTGTACGCCTGCTCGTCCCTTCCTTATGGTGATGACCAACAGTCAGGGTGAGCAGGGAAATGGGAAATCTATTCTGAAGACTGCCAGTTTTTCCTTGCCCCCTTCCTCTTCCCTGCAAACGTTTGTTCTCCTGTTAGATGTCAAGTTGATGATTCCAAATCCCAGATGTGTCATGCTTAGTTTGTGAAGGACGGTCTGTCAAATAAAACAATCAATCTTCTTGCTTGGTGGCTGCTGCGAGGAGCTGCCATGGCCTTACTCTCACACAGCCACTAATTCTGTGNTGGCTAGAGGCAGCCCCTTGCTCTCTGGGGACTGAGTTCATGGTGTAAATACACTGAAATGGGATGATTGCTGGATCTGTCCTGCTTCTGAAGTGCCTCGGCTCATGCCTGGCTATCAAAAGGCAATCTGCCATGTAATCTCTGTTAATTGTGTTGTCTTCAGGCAATTTTGGACTCTCTCTCATTTCTGACACCTAACAACTTTTTCAGAGCATAGCGTGGTCCTGGCAAACAATTTGTGAGGCTGTTTTCCATCTCTTTCATGTTTCTGTGCCCAGTGGTGACTATGGGGTTCTCCTCTGGTCCTTTCCCTGGGGGCTCATCATGAACAGCACTGGGGATGCCACTTCTGTCTTGGGGTGGATCTCTCAGTGGGTGGTCCAGAGACAGACAGACAGACAGACACACACACACACACACAAACACACACACACACAGAGAGAGAGAGAGAGAGAG
>LOEQ01003816.1:0-17285 GCA_001685075.1 Bramus lutescens
TATCTCAGCGGCTATTGGCTGAAGGAGCGGAAGGAGCTCCCGCAACAGTCATGGTTAAGTTTGCAGCTTGAATTATCTTTCTTCTGGATTAATGTTCAACATTTTCCTGTGATTCTTTGTAGCTAATTGCTCTTATTATTGTGAAGTTGGTTCATGAGGTCTTATACATCACTTTTATTAGGCTTTGACTTGTTTACTTTTTATATACCCAATCTTATTTTTCCCTATTGTATTAGATTTTTTTAAGGGTGCATATTCTTTAACTTGATTTTAAAATACTATTAATTTAAAATTACTTCATTTCTATTGATACAGTTACTGTTTTGAGTTTATTTCTAGCATATTTTCTCATTTACTTTTCCTCTTAAATATTCATTTTTTCATTCTGTTTTTCTTGTAACATTTCTTTCATTCTTTTAGCCTCTCATGTCCTTTTCAGTGACCACCTTGGAAATGAGCAGTTATATCTAACAAACATAAGCTTGCTAACTTGAAACATTACTTCTCATGCAATATATTTGCCCTTCCAGGGGTTCATAATATCCTCTTGTCTCACTTATGATAGCTTTGGTCCCTCATTTGAGGGGTTTCTGCTTGTTTCAAGTTCGATGTTTCCTGCTGTAATTAGCAGGTCTCTCGGGAGAAGCACGTTAGTTATCCCAGCAGCCTGTGGTGTCTCTGGCTGGCCATGGTTGCTTGCTACCACTTGCTTCATGGGAACTTCCTCCTTCCCTCCCTTCTACAGAACTCACTTTTTCCCTATAGAAAAGACAGCTCTTCCTTCAATTCAATTATTTTTATTGGCTATAATCTGATGAAAATAGTTTATAATGACTTGAAGGGAGGGGACAGAGTAATTCACTCTGTATATTCAATCTTAAGATGAAATGTTTGGGTGTGTGAACAAATTGCTTACCCCAAATTCAGTATTTTAGATTTTAATACATAACACACTGGAAATAGGTTTTGGTGCTGAGAACTGCATGTCGTGGGGACTATCCAAAGTCTTCACGGTCGCTGCAATTTCATAAATATATCTGTTGCTAGAAATCTCAGCACTGCGGAATAAACACTTTATAGTAGCACATCAGAACTCGTATCTCTACACATATAGAAACACAGTGCGTGAGGATGAGATTTAGATGGTGGAATTTTATCAATACTTCCTACTATGGGTAGGGTGAAAAATCAGAATGTTTGAGATCACTCTCAAGCAGGCACGTACTCAAAAGCAAAATATACACAGACATCAATCTTGAGTGTGAGGAATGTCCTCCAGTTAGTAACAACGTTAATGGTACAAACTGAAACTCAACACAGGCTGTCAGATGTGGGCTTCCTCTCATTTTCAGCATTGTCCCTGAATTCTGAGAATGTTGGTATAATCTTTATATATTACATCATATCTGTGTGACTTTGTAAAGCCAATTCTTGTTTTAGTTGAACTAGGCCCTGCATAGGGATGAACTTGACCTCGTAATTCATTAATTATGACCTTTAATTGTTCTAAGAAGCTAGAAAATCTTAAGAATAGAAAATATTAGGTACATTTTAAAGTAGAATCTAGGCATGTCCCAGAACAAGAGAATTGGCTGGAAGTCTACAATAGAAACAGCTTGGTTCATTTGTAAAGACTTAGAGTAAAAGCCCAGTTGAAACGCTGGGTGCGGGCAACCTATACAAAGGGATCTGAAGAAAACCCATGTAGTGACAAGAGAGGCCTTGACATCCTGGCTTCCTCTGAGCACTGACAAGCAGCGCGGCATGTTGATGTTTCTTTCAGAAGGGCAAGAGGCCTTTGTTCTTCTCTTGCTTGTTGTCGTATATTTAATTATTTTGAGACAGGGTCCATGAAGGCTTGGCTAGCCTCAGACTCCCTTTCTAGCTCAAAATGACTGCGAGCTTCAGACCACTGCCACCGCTTCGTAAGGCCTAGCGTTACTGCTGTGTGCCACCACGTGTGGGTCTCTTGACACGTTTTGTTTTGTTTTAAAGAATCCTCCCGTGCTTTCGCTGCTCCACTCTTGCATGGCACACAGCAGATTCTACATTGGACTTTTCTTCTTCCTGATTGGTAGCTTCCAAGCTGCTTTTCTCCTGAATTTCACATTATGTTTGCTTCCTGCCTTTCATTTCACGTACATTCTTCTCTATTCAACTATGGGCTGGCTGCTCATCAAGCAGACTGGAAAATAAAACTGCCCAGGGGTTCTGCAAGGCTGGCAGGGCATACCCTGAGAATGCCAGTGGGGTATCTCAAACATCAGCCCATAGACATTTGGGGCCAGAGACTCAGCTGTGTGCACTGTAACCTGCCTATCTCTATATAGACGATGCCTCTGCAGATAAATGGGGCAGTGAGAAAAATGGTCCCTATTGCTTCAGAGAGGCTCCATATTTGGAGCTTCCCTTATATCACGGATGGGCCCAAGGCTTGCTGGGATGACAAGCACTGTTTCAGAATGGTCTGTACACACCTCTTAATAGGGAATCCCTGAAGGCAGAAGCTATTGGGTTCCTCTGTAAAACAAAACAAAAGCTGTAAGTTCTACCTGGAGATAAAAGCCTGGTTGAAGATGGTTTTGTTAAATTTGGTTACTTTAAAAAATCTCTTTGTTCGTTTATCTAATCCCTGTCACTAGCGGTGACTTAGAAATTTAAGAGCGCTTGCATTGTGGATCTGACAGTTGTGAGGAGCTGCCGCCTGTTACATCCATGCACATTTATGACAATTTTCTTTTCCATTTCATAATTCTTCTCTTCGGTGGACTTAAATATCTCGGGATCTAATTGGGGGTAATCTTGAATGTTGGATTGAAAATTGAGTTCTATCTTTTCTGAGTATACAAGTGTACCGCTCTTTAACCAAAAGTTATAAATCTACAAATGAGATTAAGTGCTTGACTTCAGGCTCCCCGACAGAGGCCCGCAGGAAACACTGTGAGATGGGCCAGTTCCAGGTCTGATGTTTTTTAATCCTTCTCATTTCACCAAGATTCCAAACAGGTGGGTTTCCTTGTATACCCTGCTGGGTTTTCATCTGTGTTTGCTGTTACACTGAGGAGTGTGGAGCTCCGACGCTTTGCCTTCTGCGTCTGTGCACCAACAGCCATCCGTACTGGGAGGAAGCGGAAATGCCCTGCACACGCACAGCCCTGAGATGTCTGCTCAGCACTGTGCGCCTGCTTTTCTGATTGGTGCTTACTGCTTCCTTGACAACTTATAAATGCTCAGTTTTCAAAAAGCATTTTAGATTATCCTTTGTTGCTCCCAGTGTGAGAGAGTCAATCACACACATTTTTCATGTTACGACCCCAGCTCTCCAGAGTTTGTAATTGCTGGCTTGGCAAAACTGATCCAGATATGTGTGACCATCAGACACTCCAGGAACGCCAACAGAGTAAGAGACTTTGCCGAAAGGAAACAGACAGCAGAAGGGATCCCACTGCCTACAGAGGAAAAGTGTGGGTGGGGAGCCCAAACATACTGTTAACACAGTTGAAAAGATAAGAGAAGATAATGCTTCCATGAGATAATCAGATGTACAAATAAAAAGAATTCCCAAGCTGTAGACAGAATTAAATAGCTGGGGAAGGATGCTCAAGAGCTAAATCATTAAATGAAACAAGTGAATAAGAAGATACCAAGTGAGAGAAAAGTATTAATGTTTATCCAATAGTTGTCAGCACGAGATTTGAGGACCTGGGAGAGGAGGGTATGGTTCCTAAAGTCTCAGAAGAAGCTTGCTGAAATCATGTTTCTGTATCAGCGCAAATCTAAACCTTTCCCAAGACCCTAATGAGTTGCAACCCCAAATTTGAATATGGAAGCAGATGTGAAAAGCCAAATGGCTTGTATTAAAATAAACATTAAAAACCAAAAAAAGTGTAAAATGTCATCCTCATCTTTTCTTTGAACTTTATTTTTGTAAAACTATACATTAACATATAAAGCATTTATTTTAAATGGATATTTTTTAATTTTTTGGCCTAATATGGTATAGTGCTATCTGTACCACCCTTAGCTTCTCCAGACTCTCATTTTTACAATGTGAAGAGTCTGCGATCAAAATGTTTGATAATTTTTGAATTATTCATTTAGCACAGGTGGTCCAACATCTGGGATATAGAACTTGAGAGTAAAGGAAAGTATTTCAGAACTCAAATAATTCAGTAGAACAACTTGAACATGAGAGACAAGTTTCCAGATTGAGTGAACTCAGTGTAAAGAGGAACATGTTAGTTTGCATATATGATAGAGTATGACATCCCAAAGCTCATGGGACCAAGAAACAATCCTGGATGGTTTCATAAAGAGAACAAGACCCCATGTATATGTCTGGGGCTAATGGTGACACATCAAACCTTCTAAAGGCCAGTTGTGAAGGTTGATACCTTCAGAATCTCAAGGGTAACTGGAGTCCCAAGCCCTGAAAGCTGGAGCAAGTGCAAAGACACAGTGGCCAGCCACCCAGGTTCTGTAGAGACTGTAGGAAAATGGGGGCCCAGGAGTAAAGTTGTGCAGAGTCATGAAATAGCACGTTTGTTTTATTTATTTACTTATTTATTTATTTGTTTATTTTTTTATTAAAAATTTCCACCTCCTCCCATTTCCCTCCCCCTCCCTCTCCAGTCCTAAGAGCAGTCAGGGTTCCCTGCCCTGTGGGAAGTCCAAGGTCCTCCCCACTCCATCCAGGTCTAGGAAGGTGAGCATCCCAACAGACTAGGCTCCCAACAAAGCCCGTCCATGCAGCACGTTTTCCGCATTGTTTGAATTGGGAGAGGCTGCACTTCAGAGCTTGTAAATGAATTAATGACCTTAAATTGATAGAGCCAAAATATTGGCTCCAAATTTTTTAATGCAGAGAAATAAAATTGTTTGTGAGAAAACTATATCTTGTGGCACATAATTGAGCTATTAGTGTTTCTGCAGCCATTAATAGTGGGAAATCAAATAGTGAACATTATATTTGGAGAGTGAGAGAGCATATAGATGGATGGAAGAATGCAGGCAAAGGGTGGGACTTACTCAATGATAGAGCTGGGAGCTCAAGAGCAGCATGATTTGAGAATCACACAGGAAAAGAATGACTGGAAAAGAGTTTATGAAACATAACAGGTTATTTGATTTTTACCACAGTCTATGAAAAGCCAATGTCAGTGTCTTCTTGGTAAGTTTAAATCACATTTAGTGTTAGATAGGGAAGAACAGAACAGCTGATGTTTTCATTGGCCCAGCACAGTTCACTCTGTGGAAAACTGTGTTTACTCCCTGCATTGTGGACCTAGAGGCACTTAGAAACTCTCCTCCTCTCCAGGGAAGTCCTTAGGCTTGGAAATACCACCTGCAATCCCTGATTGGTTGATAAATGCCAACATGGCAGAATTCTGAGCAGTTTGGCTGCACTGGGGGTTGTTGTCTGAGTTTTCTGTCCTGCCTGATTCCCGTAGTCATTAAGTTCCAAAGAAATCACACAGAGGTCTACATTAGTTATAAACTGATTGGCCCATTAGCTCTGGCTTCTTATTAACTCTTATAACTTAAATTAGCTCACTATTCTTGTCTGTGTTAGCCACATGGCTTGGTACGTTTTTTCAGTGAGGCAGTCAGTCACATTGCTTCTTCTGTGGATGGATCAGGACTACAGAGGAATGGGCTTCTTCCTTCCCAGAATTCTTCTATTCTCCTTGACCTGCCTCTACTTCCTGTCTGGTTGTCCCGCCTATAGTCCTCCCTGACTACTGGCCAATCAGCCTTTATTTAAAATATAATCGACATAATACAGACCATTCTCCAACACCAGGGGGTGATGATATGAGTGTGGACATAAGATCCTTATTTACTACAAGAGACGATCCAGGGCACCACTGGTATTCGGCATGGTGCTGGGAACTTTCCATAGCATGAGGGGTTATGGAGTGTGCTGGGGCCAATCCATCACTCCACTGAAGTGTTTAAAAGAACAGATAACAAAAACACATATTTTTAAGGTCCACTTTACTCAAGATAGCCATTGGGATCTGGATGGCTGCTATTGTTGGTTCAAATTGAAGAAATTGTAATTGTTGTTTTACCAAGTTGCTTTTATGAGCCATATTCACTTAACATTCAAGGACAAAGGGGTTATATATACCTGGACTTATTTTCAGCTAGACTTAAAGTCATTACAAGGCATTTTTTTTAAGGCAGTAGGAGCAGTTTTAATCCCAGAGTGGTGGTCTGTGAAATACCTTAATAGTATGAAGCCAAGAAATCTAGAAAGAGAAGCAAGCAGGAACACTGCTGTTTTGACACTGTAATTATTAACACATTAGACGTGGTGCAAAATATCATCAAACCATCAGTTTTGGCAATGGTTAAGTTAATTCACTTTTTGAAGTTCAATAATTCATCTGTGAAGTGTCAGCAGCGGGGTCTTGTTAATGGTAAGTCTTTCATTCCTGTTAAATCAATGGTAAGTAATAGAACCCCTTGGAGAAAAATGATGAAATAAGCATTGATTTCCAAATTGAGTGTCAGAAACGGAGCGTTAATAAAACACATTGCAAGCAAACACGTCCCTAATACACTCTGATCACTGAAATAGGAATCCAGGGGAAAGAAATCAATGGGCTTTGTATAAGTCGTTAGTATTTTAACATTTCATTTGTATTTCTGCATCGTTATATCAAGTTTCTCCTTTTAGGATCTATGTGGATATTTAATTTTCATTATCGTCACCAGCAAACCAGGTGGTATATACCTTCTCAGATGTGTTTCCCTGCGTTCTAAATAGATAAAGGCCTGGTCACAGACTGTCCTGGATGCCTGGCACTAATGGTTTTGTTTCATTTAACACAGCAATCATTTACAATAAACCTCATAGAATGCCAAGAAAAATGCCGGGGCTCTACTAACAATCTTTAAGGACCATGCAGCTCACAATCAGGTGTCCATGCGAGTGTTTTGTACCCACACACCCTACTGGTGATGTCATTGCCCTGTGAACCCCATGTGTTCAGGAAGGCATGCCTACAGAGCTGTGATGGTGCTCCAGCAGAGGAGGCTGGGAGAGCTTGCCTCATGATTCGTCCACTGAAATAGAATACTGTGGCTCTACTCACAGTGGGACTTACACACAGCTGGTGTGAAGATAGCAGTGTGGCTTCTTTTCTTAAGCTGCAAGTGGGACATTTGTAGAAATTAAATACCCTGAGGGCAGCTGCAAACTTGCCTTTCATTATCCATCGTTTCCCACAGATGTTCACTAACAGCAACAAACAAAAGAAAATAGCAAAAGCAAACAAACAAAAACCCAGTGATGTAAAGGTACTGGCTTCTTTAGCTTGATTTATGTATTTTATTGGTGTGTCTCTAATTCCATGACTGTGTTCTATATCTTAACTACTGTGATCTTTCCTAGGTTATTTTTTTCTTATTTTTTTATAAATCATCTTTGTGAACTTCTTTGGTGACTATGATATTTAATCATGAGCAAATGGTCGAGGCCTACCTGTTGTTATCTCTGGGCAAAGTAGGAAACTATTTGAAGGAATCCACTTTTGAAAAGTGGGGGATATGCAAATGGTCTCAGTGAAACAGCAGCAGGGATTGTTGTAAGATATAAACAATGTCTGGGAGATAGCAAAGTGCTGGCTGACCTTGCTTGAGTTTGAATCTGAAACCTATTAAACAAGCCAGGCATGATGACATGTGTTTGTAATCCCAGAACAGGGGAGGCAGACACAGGCAAATCCCCGGGCTAGTTAGTCTGTGATATGAGTATTCCAGGGCAGGGAGAGACCCTGATTCAAAAACCAAAGTGGATGCTCATAAGGAATGATTCCCAAGGTTCTCCCCTGGCCCCCACAGGAATTAAACATGAAGCCATTCATACACACACAAACACAAGCAACTTGAATAAAGGTTAGAGTTGTTTTAATTGATGATGAATTTCCATTGCATAGTGTTTATCAATGTATATTGGACCCTGAACATGGAGTTGTTTAACATGTATTAATTGGGTTTGATCTAATGTGCCCATATAATAAATAAATTTTAATTTGCTAAAAAAACAGATAGAAACAACACAATCAGTGGGATGTTTATTAGACATAAAGCCATGTGCCCACAGCATGTAGAAGATAGAGGAGATCTGACCTCTTTCCCCCAAACCTACAGAGACACCGTATATACCAGACAGGAAAAAAAATGCAGGCTGGTAAGAGGCATAGTGTATGCCATGGGGGAGATATTTGAGCGACTGAGAAAGTTTTGGCTGGAATTAGGGCTGACTCTAACTCTGGTTTTCTAACAAATGGCCATGAATTTTGGTGTTATAATGACTAAGTAATTTATAAAGGGGACCCCTTTGGGAGGAAGAGGGGGAGTATAGAAGAAGCACACTGAACAAATTGACAGTATGACCATCTTTGCTTCAGTTAGACTACTGCCTCACAGGATTTAAGGTGGATCAAAGAGAGAAGAGTGCAGTGTGAAGAAGGAGCTGCGTAGGTTAAGGGGTTGAACAAAGTCCAAGCTGTCCAGGTGATCACGAGTTCCGCAGCAATCGAGTCATAGGGAAATGTGAGCAACCAATTCCAAGTTGGGCCAGGTGAACTCTAAGGGACCACAAAACCTGAAAATCTCAGCTTCAGATGGAGAATCTGTAGTGTCTTGGTCAATCTTCTGTCTCTGTGGAGAGACACCATGACCAAGGCAACTCTTACAAAATAGAGCATTTACTTGAAGCTGGCTTACAGTTTAGTTCATTACCATCATGGAGGAAAGCACGGCAGTATGCAGGCAGGTGCCAGAGCAGAAGCTGAGAGCTATATCCTGATCTGCAGGCAAAGTGAGCCTGTGCCTGGAACAGGCTTTTAAACCTCCAAGCCCTCCCCCAGCTGAATGACACACTTCCTCCAATGAGGCTACACCTACTCCAACAAGGCCACACCCCCTAAGCTTTCTGACCCTTTCAAATAGTGCAACTCCCTGGAGACTCAAATATTTGAATCCATGGGGGCTATTCTTATTCAAACCACCATACCTAGGAAGGCTGTAAGTTCTATATGAAGCTGTTTTATATTTGTTAATGGAATTGTGTTCTGGAACACTGGACTGTAATGCAGTGAAGAGTGACTACAAAATGCTGAAACAAAATGAACCCAAACTTCCAGTCTGAGCTGAGAAGAAGCCTCAGACTCTCTAGCCTAGGTGTCAGGGCTCAATGTTAGTACCCCTGGGTTGCAGTAGAAGATGAATTCAGGCATTAATAATATATAAGTTGGAGACCTGAGAACCTGAGAATCAATTTTCTTGGAAGTAGGTCTATGATCCTGTGGGAAACTTCTCTGCTGGACTTTTGGAAGGTAGCATGATGTCTTACACAGGTCATTTTCTCTACAGTGAAGACATATCATTTCACATGTGAATTTGTTCTAGGAAAATTGAGCACAGATTAAGTAGTGCTGTAAAAACAGTTTTTGAGTGCCTTACCTCCCACCCATTTCTTATATGGCCTATTATATCTTAGGACATTTTCAAGGGTGATGTTGGCTGTGAATGTGACCTCACACACCCATTGAGATCTGTACCTGCCCTCTAGGTTGATCCTGATTTGGAACATTCCAGGAATTTCTTTTCTTCATATTATTGTAAACGTTTTGCTATGTCAAGTCTCTCTAATCAGTGATAGCCATGGTTGAGCAATCCTATCTTATCCTTTGGCAAGTCTTGTCTACAAGGCAAATCATGACATTAAAATAGCCATATCTATGTTGGCCCCTGATGTAATTTGACTATGCATGACCCCTCTGTGTAGACAGTGTTAGGAATATTTCCTAACCAAGCCTCTCTGCCAGTGCAAAGAACTCCAATCAAACCAGATTAGGCCAAATCAAAAAATGCCCACATTTAATGAATGCTGTGCTCTTAGGAGGCTGGGAGCATGAAGGGGGTGGGAGGGTGTGGGGGAGAGACAGAGGGAGATCACACACAAAACCCCAAACCACATGTTCCTTTTTCTGGTGCAAGCCTAAATACCATGTGGGAGTGGTCCTGACTCTCCCTGGGAGGGGTCAATGCTTGGCAGGCTGGGAGTTGGAGTCCAAGCATTTGGCAGGCTAGGAATTAGAGTCCAAGTGCTTGGCAATTCCCAGGCCAGGGACTGTGGTGAAACTTCCAACTCAATATTACATTCCAGGCACTTTGGATATAGGGGTGTTAAAGGGATGGTGTCTCACTTTTGACCAAACAGACGGTATGCCCCTTAACAGATTTAGAGCTCCATGCCCTGCACACTGTGGTTGTGTGATCAGCTAAGCAGAACTCACTTCACCCTGAGTAGAAGAGGAAGAAAAGAGGCTTCAGGATGACTGGCCCCACCCCTCAGTTATGCACACTGGAAGTTGAGCCCACTGTCCCTCACACAAAGATGCCTGCCAAAGACAGGAACCTAAAAGAGAACTGTATTAGAGTCACTAGAAGCTAGTTTTTCCTATAGCAAGCATTTTGTGCTTTCAGTATGGAGACTATGTATTCTCGAACAGCTTTGAATTGTTTCATGAACATTCTTTTTCCCTCTAGGAAGTTTGCACACACACAACTCTGCTTTCATGGTGACACACTCATATTTGAGAGTCATATTTGATATAGCCTATTAGCATCAGCTGAAGATTGTTTCTTAGTAAGGGACCATAGTCTTCTGCTTCTCTGTCCAGCTCTGCTTTGGGGGTTAATATCATGGGGTCATAAAATTAAATGTGTTCTTGGCACCTGCAGACTCAGGTTTCATAAGGAAGGGACATTGATTGCAAATAATACACAAGTAATGAGGTTGCAGAGGATGTAACATCACATTTCTTCTCTTAACTAATTAATCTGCATGAGAAGAGATGATTATAGGAAACACTCTGGGGGAGTTGGGGGAGACAGAAGGATACTTTGAACGCAATGGAAGTTAAAATTTTGCGAGCTTTTGCCTCAACAAAAATTTTACAGCTGCCAAGATCTGAGGAATGAACTCTAGCTGGAACCTGCTTCTTCCCGCCTCTCTGATTTGGACTCTGAGCCATGCTCTGTGCATGCGAATGCTGAGGGTTGCTTCTCTAGGTTTCATAACTTGCCCTGTGAAACTTACCACCTGCTGCATGAGGGATCATGGTGGTTTTGCTTATATGTGGCAGATACCGCATGGGTAGAAGAGACAGTAGGAAATGAACAATCGTTTTTGTTTGCAATGAAATAGTATGAGAGCTGTTATATAGCTCGGTGGTAGGGCTCCCGCCTAGCATTCATGAGACCCTGAGTTCAATACCCAGCATTACTAAAAAATAAAAGCCACCTGTGGATAGGTTCTGGAGTAACCCTAAAACTTGCGTAGTTGACATTATTAGATACCATGCTCAATGCTACAGTTGAGGGTACATCATGACCTCTGAAGGCTTATACTTTATTTTCCTGGTGGTCTGTCTCTGCCATGGATACCTGTGTTGGGGGTAGTTATCCACTTGTAGTACCTTTGTGGGTGAGGCTGTTTGGCAGTGGTTTGATGTGAGGTTGGCATTCTTGTATGCAGGAAGAGAAGCTACCAGCTTGGGCCAAGGGCAATGTGGTAGGGAGGCCAGGAAGAGATGAGAGCATGCTGTCCATGAGGGCTCCCCATTGTGATGATGCACATCCTTGTTACTGCTTAACTTACTGTGGATCTCCATTGGGAAGGCTGAGAAATCCAGAGTTGCTACAGGGAGATACTGAGATAGCTAGACACAGCCTTCATCCAAATCTCATAGCCTGATGGATGGGTTCCTCCCCATCAAGCTTCATGTTAACGACAATAAATATGACACCAGCTATGTAGTCCCTTCATGTGAGATAAACGTTTCATACACATTAGTTTCTTAGATATAGCATTCCACTGAGAACAGACTCCGGGTGAACTTCTGCAGGTATTTCTGCTGGAACTGGGCTTTGAACCAGCCAGTTACGGTTCTGAATTTTCATTGCAGATAGTCTTTCAACAGTGTGGGCTTGTGAACAGGAGGGGCTTGGCTGAAGTGCTGTATATTACCTGATGCCCACGCTTTCGATGTGCTTGTTATTTTAATCCACAGTGCAGGGATAACACCCAAGTTTGCTCTCTCTGTCTAGTTTTGCACTGGGAGTTGTGCTATTCCTAGTACAGCACCAGCAGGTGTCTACTGAGTCTGTGTATATTTTCAGTGTTACAAATGTGTCACGTGACAGGGGTGAGCGCATGAGGGTGAGAGGGACTCTGAGCAGGGTCTGACTCCAGTGTTTCATCTCCCCCTCGGCTTGCTAGAGCAGCCTGGATGGGCTTGGCCTCACCCTTGTGTTGCAACTTCCTGCATTTTTAGTAAGTTCACCTTACTTTGTAACTGCCAGTCCTGACCTTACTGAACTGGAAAACAGCGACGCTCAGACTAATTTCCTCCCGATAACGTGAATTTCCTTCTCTAATTGGCTAATAGAATTATCTGGAACTTTGCAACTAGGAGAGGTCAGGAAGTGATGGCACGACGTCATCCTCTAGGCTCACTGTGCTCTCCCACCCACGAGTGGAAGGACTGGTGCCACTGCCGAGCAGGGTGCTGTCACCGCAGACTACAGCCGTCGCCCTTATTGCAACGTGCCACCCCTGACTGAGCTTTCCCCACTTTAGAGTCAGCCTTGTGGTTTTAAGTCTAAGCTGTTCATTAGCGAACGGAGGCAAGAGAGACAATCCTGACTTGGTTTTTATAATTTCCAGTTGCTGCAGTTTGTGTTTTATTACCTTATGCTTCTTAAGGAGAATAAAATTACCTCAGGAAATAGCAAGGAAAATCCTAAGTTTACTATTTCCAAAGGCATTTTTATGCTGATGAAATTATATGGTATGAGTCATTGACAATTTTAGTGCTTCTAAATCTTCAAAGCATACATTTGCTTAGAAATATTTTCTCTGCGGTTTCTACTACTGTTGGAATATTGTCTCATTCCTCCACTCCAAATTCATTTAATTACTTTTAGAAATATTTATGTTGGCATCTACCGCCAAACCTAAGCCCCCTTATCCCAACCCACCAACACACTGACCCTGTACACACCTGCACTTCACTCTTACATACCCACACATGTCTACACACATCTATACATACCTCATACACACACACATACACACATCTACACACATACCCCACCACTATAGCCCCATCTCTACACCTATATCTACATATACCTATGCCCTACCCACCAACATCTATGCCCACCAATATCCCCACCCCTACACTTCCACACAGATCTACACAGATAGCTACATACACCCATACCCCACTCCAAAACTTCCACAGGCACCTACATATTCTTACACCTACACAATTCTTTACCTGGACACACCCGTACTTCATTCCTATTGCATACACACACTCCTATGCACACATTGACACACATGTCTATATCTCCTAGCTTACTTACATGCACACACAGATAGATACATTTAAAGGTATTTTCAGTAAGAGCACAAATTCTAATTTACAAAATGTGTGTATGTACTTTTTATTTAATATGTTTTAAGATATCAAAGAACTCTCCAGACAAGCAGTGTCATTCACATTATTATTATTATCATTACTACTACTACTACTACTACTACTACTACTACTACTACTACTACTACTACTACTACTACTACTACTACTACTACTACTACTACTACTACTACTACTATAGAGCTGGTGAGAATGTTAGCAGACCACTCAAAGAAACTACTTTCAGGCTAAGGATAGACATGGTACCACAAAGAGAACCTTCCCAAAGACGTTGGGTTGCCTTTCAAGAAAACTTTAGACAGTAACATCTCTATAGTCCATTTGTTATCCTGGTCTGCTCAGTAGCAGCCACCCTCATACCAAGGATCCATTGCCAGATAAAATGGTGAGGAGTTGGGAATCTGCTTTGCTGTGCCTACTGTTGCCACCTGAAATTGCTTTGCCATTTCCTTGTCCTTCTAAAGCTCTGGTTTTAAACTTGGCCTTTCTGGTGCCCCTTGGGAGGTGAGGTGGCCCCTCATCTATCCCAGGTGGCGTAGAAGTCTCAGCCAGCATACTCTACTAACCTGGAGATCCATGACCATGGCCGGCACTCATGGTCTTTAGACATCTCTTTGGCTTGCTGACTTGGAATCTAGGAAACTCCAGGCCCATTTTCGGCTAGATGACATTATCAGTTTTCTGAACGTCTGGACATATGTTTTCTTAACTAGCACTGTGGAAAAACATGACTGTCAAGTTACTAGTTGACTTTAAACCTGAAGTGTCACCTGCAGAATGCAGGAAAATCTGGGTGAACTGAAAGTTGAGGGGACATAAAGAAATTAGTCACTGAGTAGGTCTCCATTCTGTCTGCTTCTGATCATGAGTAGTTTAGGCTGGTACCCAAACACTCAGCAGGATCCCAGGAACTGTGGGTAGAGATGGGTGGTCAGGATGCTGAGTCTGTCCTTTGGAGTCAATGTGCCTTCAGCTGCAGTCATCAGCAAGCTGGGTGATCTTTCCTTAAACATCACTGTTAGCTTTTGTTTCTGAATCGTGAACTGGGCATGATAAAGGATTTGATTGAGAAATACCAATTGGCAGCTAAGGAAAAATGAGACAAAATCCTTGGTGAAGGAGCATGGAGGCTAATACAGTTGGGATGGTGAGCAGGTGAGTGGTGGCAACCCCCAGACTAACACTCCTGAAATACCTGTGAGTGAAGGAGCCCCTAGGCTTAACACACTCATAAAATTTCTCCAGAACACTCTAACCGGCACAGCCCTAAAACTTTAATTTATAGCCCAGGGAGTTCAGAATATGGGTCATTTTACAGAGAAGTGTAAATGTTAGTTATGGATAATAGCTCATAAGGTTTTATTGCTAAAGTTCCCATCTACATATATGTCTTTATTGCTTTGGGTTGTCCTACACGCCTGGCTAATCTGTGAGCTGTGCTGGTGTTGGTGGCAGGCGTTTAGCACCCAACCTGTCCACTGGAATTTTGTCAGTTTTTCTTGGAAGAGTTTCTTAGCCTCACTGTGCTTCTGTTTCCTACCTCCCAGTTGAAAAGAATAATAACTCTTTTTAATGAGTTGGATGTGTAGTGCTGTTTGAAATACACTTGTATTTTGCTGCATATAACCGACGTCCAGTTAACATACCTGCTCTTACCCACACCGATCCCTGTAAGCACGTGAACATGTGCCTTTTCAACAGAATTCTTCTCCGTGGCTACACGAAATCTTGATAGTAACACGGGAATAACGTCAATCACACATAAGTAGGTACAGGGATAATAAAGAATAGGTTATTTTCTTCCCTATAAAAATGGAGAAAGCAACCGGGCATGTGCCTTTAATCCCAGCACTCAGGAGGCAGAGGCAGAGGCAGAGGCAGAGGCAGGTGGATCTCTGTGAATTTGAGGCCTGGTCTACAGGGCAAGCTCCAGGACAGTCAGAGAGAGCTATTATGCAGAGAAACCCTATCTTGAAGAGAGACAGAGAAAGAGAGGGGGGAGGGGAGAGAAAGAAAGTATAAAGAAAGGAAGGAAGAAATTGGAGAAAGCCGGGAAGAACAAGGCAATAGGGCATTCTGTAACAGGTAAGATAAAAAAATTGCCAACATATTATGGGCTCTGCAGAGAGGCATCTTTCAGGGTTTGAGTGCTGCATCTCTGGTTTCAACTTCCTTGAGCCAGGCTTGATTCTGCAGCCACAGAGTGGAAGCAAGCAACCAAGGCGGACAGTAAGAGCCTGATGGGAGATGACATGGTGGTTAACCCATCTTTGCACATTGGTGTGGAAGGTTAGAAGTAGAAATAGCTGAGTCATTAACATAGAGCCGTAAAATTGGATCTGACCAATATGTTCGGATTATAGACACGCCAAGTTTGACCTGGATTGCTTCTTATCAATCCTGATGTCCAGAAGTGTAGTTCTCCAAATCTATGCCTGTCAACTAATCTGGAGGTTGTGTCAAAGCACAGAACTGTTAGACGTTGCCTCCTGAATTTCTACTCTCGTAGTTTCAGGAGAGAGACTGACAAAGTGATTCTACGGATTGTCCTGTGAGAGCTAGTGTTCTATGTTAAAGATTTGTTCATCTTTCTAAATTATTGGTTATATTGAGATGGCATGAGGGTGAATGTGAAATGTATGCATTCTTTCTTTCCCATTCGCTTTTTACCTTTTGAGAGAGACCAAATGCTTTAGGATGCCTGCCATGAAAGAACTCAAAGTACCGAGTGTTAGTGGAATCCAGAGGAACTGGAGCTCCTCAGCACTGCTGATAGGAGCATTCAGTAGTGCGTCTGGTACAAAAGAAACAAAAAGGCAATTCCAACAAGAAACACAGAATCAATTTATAATCCACTAAACCCAATAGGTCAATATTCAGAAGAATCGAAAGCAGACGGTCAAAGGAGTTTGCATGCTACCGTTCATGGCAACATTAGTCACAATTGCCAAGAGCCAGGGTCAAAAACAATTACCAAAACAAAAATAAGACAAACCCAACTGTCCGTGAGTGGATGGAGGGCTCAACAGAATGTGGGTTGTATATTCACTGAGGAACTATTCATCTTTAGCTGGAGATAGAATTATGAAAAGCCTTCAGTTTTGAATACATTATGGTAAGCAACAAGCATGAGACTCAAAAGAAGTGCAGCAGATGGCTCTACTTCTATCAGGCCCCTGGGATTCTTAGATCTGAAGACAGGAAGCGGAAATGGAGGTTGCTTTGGGTATGGGATGAAGCCGAGGGAGGGAGCACAGCAGGCATGTGCAGGGTGTCAAGGAGAATTTCAGTTTGGGAGGTGAAGGGTGCTGATGCTTCTATAACACCCCTGAGCATACCCAAGAAGGGCCTTTAGAATGGCTAGAACAGTGAATTCTTTTTTTGCCTGAGTTGCTACATTTTTTTTAAAGGACTGGCTGATAATATTCTTAGTTAATTGAAATGTTACACTCCTATAGTGCCAGCATTTGGAACAAGGAAGCATGAGAAACAGGCTTCAAGATCAGCATAGACTATATAGTTACACCAGTCTCAAAATCATAAAAAGGAACATGCTTACACATTCCCTTTCCTCTTCCCAGCATTTTACCAATTTCGAGTAGACTGTCATTGTTAAGTTGTAATAGGAAAATAATATGTTCTCCTACAGTGAAACGATAAACTTTAGCTTAATGTCTCTTCCCAAGACTTGCTCTTTCACTGAAATGGAATCACAACAGTCATATATATACATGACTCTGTGTGTGTGTGTGTGTGTGT
>LOEQ01003816.1:17296-31153 GCA_001685075.1 Bramus lutescens
TGTGTGTGTGTGTGTGTGTGTGTGTGTGTGTGTGTGTGTGTGCGCGTGTGTGTGCTGAACTTGCCCAGAAGTTAACCCTTCACATCTGCCCACTGGCCAGGCAAACTAACACATCTTGATTTGTCTGGATGGGAAGCCATTGTCTATAAGCTTAGCTCCCAGAAAGCAGCTGCAAGTCAGAAGCTGTCTGATTTGGCATCCATGATGTCTGTCTCTGACACTTATATCTCAATTAGATTTCTGCTAATTAAATAACCATGTGAAGCTAGCATCATGCCCACTCT
Source organism: Bramus lutescens (assembly GCA_001685075.1). Lineage (NCBI taxonomy): Eukaryota > Metazoa > Chordata > Mammalia > Rodentia > Cricetidae > Bramus > Bramus lutescens. Next base: position 17,581 of record LOEQ01003816.1, read on the forward strand.
GTCCTCCTTCATAAGCCAGGGCATTGCCATTCTGGGAAGTTGTCTGTCTCCATCATTTCATAATGTCTAACCTTAGGCATAGCTGCTTAACTCAATTAAATGCAACCAAAATGAACTTTGCTGAAAACCCTAATAGTAAAATAAATATGTGTAGTGAGATGCCCTTAGGTGTGATTTCTGCCATTCAAGCTGGGGCTGTTAATTTTTAACACCATGGATAGCTGAGGCTCATGATAGTTTACAAAAGAAATTTATTCTTTCCAAATTATGCTTTAACGGGGGTGGGGGTTTCTGGTGCTAAAATATACCATTTCCATTAGCTAAGGTTTCTTTTTTTTTTAGTGACCAAGGTTTTCATTCCTTGCAAATGACACAATGGGAAATAATGAATCATAGAGAACATTGGGTCCTTTAAGTTCTAAGCCCGGTTCATGTGTCGCAGGCTGTGATAGGAGCCCTTGGTCCTGTAAGGACTTCATGCAGGTGCCTTTCTCTTGGGTCTTCTGTTGTCTTTGTCTTCAAAGTAGCCTTAAAACTAAAGGGACTTCCCTCTAGAGAACACCATGTTCTGAGAAATAAAACTGAATTTTTTTTTTCTTGGAAGAAAATGTCTAACACTTTGCTGCTTCAGAAAACAAACAAAACCCTGCAGGACTTCTAACCATTTTACTTTACTAATCTGCATTTCAGATTGCCAAGCAAATGGTGACAGTCAACCATTCAAAGTTCAAAGCTTATTTGCTGTAGCGCCCAACCTTCCAAGAGTTATCACCCAAAAGCAAAAACAAATAAACAAAAGAGAAGGCCAATAAAAATAATCCAATAGACTTTGAAAAGTTAGTTACCTACCCTCATCACACAAATGGAGGAAATAGAGACTGGAGACCCCAGGGTTTCTCTGGAGTTGCAGCATCTTGAAGATATTTCAGTGTTTCCTTCTGAGGATAAAGGGCAGGTTCAGTGTCACCCTTTGAGTTGCTGTTGTTGGGTGGCTGATGGCCTCAGACTCTTCTGCACTCAACACTCTGTCACTGGACATTCCTGCCTTTCCTCCTAGCTCACAGTGTGTCACCAACACATGATATGACATCATTGAGGTAGCCCTGCTAACTGATGGATCAGGTTTTCCAGAGGGCCCCATTATGGAACTGGTCTATGCAGGAGATAATGGGTTTGATATGTATCATTATCACAATTTTTTTCAAGATAGAAGTTTTTCTCTTCTCTTCTCTTCCTCTCTCTCTCTCTCTCTCTCTCTCTCTCTCTCTCTNNNNTCTCTCTCTCTCTCTCTCTCTCTCTCTCTCTCTTTCTCTTCAAGACAGGGTTTTTCTGTAGCTTTGATGCCTGTCCTGAAACTCTCTCTGTAGACCAGGCTGGCCTTGAACTTGTGGAGATCACCCAGACTCTGCCTCCCAAGTGCTGCAATTAAAGGCATGTGCCACCACTGCCAGCTAAGCTTTTCTATGTGATGTTCACATCACTGGTAAGGAAACAACTGTGTCCAGAATAAACACTAGAAGGTACTAGAAGGTACAACGTGCAACTGTTAGTAATTGTTATGGCGGATTTTGAGTGAGCATTTTTCTTAAGTTTTCAATGTTTTATAGTTTAGTACATTGACATACTATTCTGGCTGGCCCCAATTTTAGTAACTCCTCCTTTATGCTCAGTAGAGATATTAGTCAGAGTATGGTTTGTACTCTAAAACCATTTAAGCAATTGACAAGTTTCCGTCATTGCTGCAAACTGGCTGCTCCACCACTGGGACCCTCATTGCATTCTGGGAAAGGTAGCGAATCTGCTTTTAGGAAGGGTTCTGATTTTAAAGTTCAGTGTCTATGTCATTGCCAGTCTTGTTTCATGACCTTGGCCATGACTTGATAGCTCACATGTGGCACATTTCAGCATCACAACCACCAGGAACAGCACAACCCAGGGGTCTTGTTTCAGATGCAGATTCTGAGGCCCTACTCTGCTCTCTTATTTGCTAGTTAATTTGAAGAGCCCTTATTTGGAAAACTATGCTGAAGTCCAACACAATAACAGAGCTTTAAACCAAGCTTGCCCTTGTGACAATCCTTGTCAAACCCATAAACTTTGTCATACTCCTGAAGAGGGTGAGGTTCCTGGCTTCCCAGGTGAATTCAGCCTCCAGAAGGTTTGAAGATGCCAACCTGGCTGTCTGACATAGCCAACTTCTAGATATTCAAGCTTCTGGAGAGAGAAATCAGGGCAGTGTGGGGAATGGCTCAGTGGCTGATCATTCATGAGAGGCACAAACATGGTTTGGACTGCTGTGGTGAAAAGCATCTATTAACATCTGTTTCTCCTCTCATTGGGAAAGAAAGCCTGGTGGGAGGAGACGGGACCCAAAGGAGTGTCTGTAGGCCAACAGCTGTGGCCAGGGATAAATCCCAAACTAATAAGCTGGGGACTGAACTCCTGATGAATGGACATTTCCTGATGAAAAAAAAAATTGCAGATGAGCCTTCAATGAAAGTGAAATTAAAGTCATTTATCCAGATCATTTGGAGATATCAACTCGCTAACTCGCTTCTTAAAGAGGGAAAATATAATAAAGCTCCCTCATAAAGTTATAAAATATTTAACGTGTGACTTCTGTTTTGCACCAACATCACCTCTTAATGGTCCCATTATTTTGTTATGTTTAACTTCAATGAAAAATTTAGGAGAAAGGATGGGCAAATGTTTAACCCAAATCAGGATTTTTTTTTTGCTTGAAATCTGTGATTACATCATTGGCACATTTATATTGCAAGACATTTTTACAATATAAGCATTTTTTCATTTGGACAGCAATCATAATAAATTGAAATAAAATTCAGTCTTGATTGATGCTGGAAGTGTCGTGTACAGGGCAAGACCCATTTATTAAGTGCAGTTTGCCAGGGCAGCAATAATAGTAGCCTTTGAATGTTTTTCTTATTAAGGAGAAAAATGGTCAGTAATGTGAGGTTTGGTGGTCACCAACGGCTGCCGTAGACTGAAGATGCTCACAACTCACTCCTTCCCTGGGTTTAAGACGAGGGTGGTCGGAAGGCTGCAGACACTGTTTTTGTTTTTAAAAATTAGAATAAACTATTACAGTTTGAGGAATAAGAGAGAGGGGCTGATTACAACATAATGGAGTGTACCATATTCATCTCTTTGAAATATGACCTCACCCGGCCTTTTCCATTTTACAATCGATTCTCTCATTCCCTTAATGAACCTTTGCATTCATGAGTCTTCTTGGAAGTATGCACATGAAGTATGGCTGTGGCAAAGAATAATCGTCTGCCAAGCGAGGAAGAACAGAGTGCCTCGCCTGTCGTTCCGTTCAATAACATTAGAAACTGTTAATGCATCATGTTAGGCACTGCAGGGTTTTGCCTAGTAATTATCTAATTTGCCAGAGCTTGCTGGAAAAATGTGGTTTTGGGAAACTGGCACAATAGAGTTGTTTGTTGGTTTCTGTAAGGAGAGGAGCCAAAGGCAGGTGGAAATGCACACAGGCCAAGTCTGAGCTTTTAAATGTCTTCTCGAGCCTGCCTGATTCCAGCAAGGTAAACCTGCAGCTAGAACAGCGGTCCCAGGGAAGCAATGGCACTACAAAATTATTGGGAAATCTTTGGTAATTGTATCTGGAAAGAATTTGAAAGAATAAGTCATGGAAGTCTTGGGGTTGAAAATAGCCGTAATTCATTCATGGATTCTAGAAGGAACATATACAGAGTTCATGGATGCAATGTTGGAAGACAATGTGGCAGTTACATGCAACCATCAGACTTAGAGATACTTACACCCAGCATTTTTTCCCCTTTTGCTCTGGTAGAAATTCAATGATGTAGTTACATACATGATGTAGAGTACTTGGTAAAAAATTAGATAAAATTATTATGGTGAGGAAGAACATGAAGAAAGAATGGAGTGGATCTCAACATGGTTTTATTGATCAGTCACATGTTCCAGTCTATGTCCTGACCTGGGAAAATGGGATAGAGGATGTAGTGCATGTTAGGATATTTAAAGATGGTCACATACGTTATGTGTGACTCAAACCAATCCAACTATTGATCTCTTTAAAGAGACAAAAAGCAGTGGGAAGGAGTCACAGTGGGGCTTCTGTATCAGAGAGGGTTTTGAACAAACTCCAAAACCTGTGAATGTTCTTACAAAGAAAACTGTAAAGCCATCATCATCAATGCCTGTGGTCAGCTCTTTTTGAGAACATGCATAAAACACCGACCATCCTCAGGTCTGCGCCTAGTGAATATGTTCCAAACAGTAGTCTAGACTGCCAACTAGCACCTCCCCAGGGATGCCCAGCTCCCCTTCCTTCTGGAATCCTGTTCTGACTGTAGGGAGGAAACAGCCCCTTCAGTGGGGTCTCATTTACCTGAATGGCAACTTTCACTACGTGGACACTAATCCTATGAGTAACTGGCACTGGACTGTGTGTTTATACATGTTTCCTCTAATGCCCAGCCATTGTGTGAGATGTATTTTATTTTTATCCTTTTTAGAATTTCAAGGTAGATTGATCAACTTGTACATGTTCCTAAGATGTAGTATTTGATCCCAGGCTTTGCCTGCCCCTGGAGACCAGACATTTACTATCATCAACAGCTTCTAAAACACCTTCTTCTTCCCATGTGGTCTGGAAGTATGTGACACACTTCCTTACCTAATGTATAAACTCAACAGAAAGGAAAAGCGGTCAGGGAAGCAGCTCACACTCTCCCCACCCTGCCTCAACTGAGACCACATCTTTCCTGCTTGATTTTCCACCTTAGAGAATCAAGAGCCCCTCTCACCCTCCCCTATCTGACTGGTGGTCATTTCTTGAGTTTTAATGTTAACTGTGCTCCATTTGGGACAGCTTAGATGATGAGGAAAGGGTGGTTTGTTGGTGTCTGTCTCTCAAAGAATGATACAGTTAGCCAGCTTCTTGCGATAAAATAAGTCTAGTTTAGCTGATTGTTGTGGAAATGAGAACTGGCTATCCCATCTGAAGACAGGGTAGATGCTTTTGTATTGGTTGTATACAACGAGTTTGTGCTTCAAATAGTTCATCAAAACCACAGAATGCATGGCCAGATCACAGCACTTACTCATCTTTATGTTTGTCTAAGGGAAGATTTGACTTCTTTAATCCTTTCAAAGTATCTTTATATGTATAAGGTACAGCTAAGAAAAATAACAGGCATAGTTAATAAGTATTTGAAAAGTCCTAGGAGAAGTTTGGTATGCTAAAGTTTATTCAGAATCTTAGGGAAAGTCTCACCCTTCTCAGTCAGCTACATTACCAATGTAATTTTCCTTGTGTTTATGTGCTGTCTGTTGTGGCTAGTTTTCTGTCGATTTGACGCAAGCTTGGGTCATCTGATAAGAGGGAAGCTCAGTTGAGAAAATCTCTCCAGAAGATCAGACTATAGGCAAGCCTGTAGGGCATTTCTTTAGATGGTCACCACTGGGTTGGTAGTCCTGAATGTTATAAGAAAACAAGGCTCCTGCATCAGCTTCTGCCTTCAGATCCCTGCTGACTTCCAAGGATGATAGGCTACAACCCATAAGACGAAATGAACCCCACAAACCCAGAATCCCCCAAACACCTATATCTCTGGGTCGGAATGATCTGATGCCCCCTTCTGGCCTCACATACACACATAGGTGTTTTGCCATGACTTTTATCTTGGTAGTAACCCAAGTGTCTTATTGGACATAAGGCAGATTCAGTGGGAGGGAAATCATGTCTCGTACAGTAAAACTAGATAATTTCCTCTGGCTTTGAAGAACCTACTACTGACATTTTCCAAACTAATATCATCTCAGGGATCTAAAACCCTGTCCTTATAAACACAGATAATTCTAACTCTCAGCCCTCGCCAAAGTAGCTTCTTTTTACAACAGGTTGATCCCAAAGACCCACAATAGGTCAAACTACAGAGAACAAGGGATTGTGGGTTGCCCAACCCTAATTATTACACCTGAAATCCAACCCATGAACTTTAGTTTATTTTCTTAAATTGTAATCTCTTTACTTCATTACAGGCCTGGAGATTGCCAGTTCTGATCCTATGATGTCTTTTGTCAGTAAAGGAGATGGCCATGTCTTCCTCATATAGGATCCTGGCAACATTTCCTAAGAAACCAGTTTCACTTATAATGCTAGTGATAGTAAGAATGAATTTTCTTACATAAAAACCCAGTTCTATCTCTCCAAGTCTTTCACCTATATCAAAGGCAAATGCATTGTTGAAACAGCATGTAAAGACATCCTTTTCCTTGAGGCTTGAGAACATATTTCTCTCCACCATATTCATCTTCTTGCTCCAGATTCTTGTGTTGATGGCTTTCAGTTTTGACTCCTTTCTAAGGATGGCCAACTGACAGGATTCTGGCCAGTGAGTCCCTTATAGAGATGACTGACTCTTGAGTGACAAGCAAGTCTATACAGGGATCTTGATGGATAGTAGAGCTAGAGGTTCTGAGATCACCCCTTTGCAGGTGCGTTAGTCAAAGGTGATCCTGCTAGATGTTTTATATAGCTTTACTCTTACATTTACTATTGTCACATTTTCTGACTTTTTTGTCAAAAACCTATTTCTCCTATCACAGAGCCTAAGGCTTGGTGCTTAAATCCCTGATTTTCTTGTCTAAACTGAGAAGACAGGGTCAATTTTATGTTGAATATTTCCTTCAGTCTTTTATGCTTTGGGCATTGAACTATGCCACTGGATAACTATGAAGAGCCTCAGTTCTCTTTTAAAAAAATACATACAGCTCACCAGGGAAAATGAGAGCACAGGACTGAATGCTGAGATGGCTTCCAGCATGAGGATACCTAAAGTAGAAAATGTTTCATCACCAAATTGAGTATCCAAAGCTGGAAGGTGGAGGGCGAGAGTTGACAGAAACTTCCATCTACAGATAGTGGTGGGAGCTTGCAGATCCGGGGCCCAGATGGCAGAAGTGGGAGTGGCTGAGAGCATGCAAGGCCCCAGTACCCATGGGGAGGGGCACAGTGCGTTGAGACACCCCCAAGGCTGTAAGATAGTGCTGGGTGGCAATGAGAACTGACAGTGAGAACTGTTTTCTGGACAGAGGTAAGAGTTGAGTTTGGCACAGAGCTAAGAAGGAAAAGGAGCTGTGGGACTCTGTTTTGTTTTCACAAAGCTCACTATGGGTAGTAGCTAAGCAAGAGATGGGGAGAAGCCTGTAAGGCTCAGGAGAGTCAGTGGAGCTTGGGCTATGAGTGTGTTTGGGGCACAGTGGGAGGACGGAACCTGGTCTTTGGGATAACTAGATAGAGAAGACATTGACAGGTTAAAAACCTTGCCCGTTTTTCTGACCTTCAGCTTAAGCAAAATTGATATAACCAATGGCTGACTAAATGAGTCCCAAATAAAGGCCTAATCCATGATTCAGACCTTTGTATGAAAAAAAAAAATCCCTAAGTGTAAATTAGAGTCCTGCCTGATATTAGCTTCGTAATCAGGGGAAGGCTTACTTTAAGCTCCAAGATCCCTGTCGTGAAGGCTTTATTAGCTACATGAAACAATTCCTCATAAATCCTTGAGCCAAGCAGCAATGTTTGATGCTAATCACTGTTGCAGGAGCCATGCATCAATGTTCCATGTTAATCACTGTTGCCGGAGCCATGCAGCAATGTTTGATGTTAATCATTGTTGCTGGAGACATGCAGCAATGTTTGATGTTGATCACTGTTGCTGGATCCATACAGCAATGTTCGCTGTTAATTACTACTGTGGATCCAGTCAAAAGGAAGAAGAGAATTGGGGTAACCCGAAAACGGATCATGATGTGTTGGAGCTATTCCAGCGGGGCTATTTGCCCATTTAGTTCCTAGTGTTGATGAGCACCCATGCCACAGGGTCTGTGCCAGACCCTGGGGAGCTTATAGAGCTGGGACCAGGATCAGAGAACCTGGGAAAGCACTAAAGTGCTAGAGTATCTGAGAGGGGAAATATAGTTCTCAGATCCCAGTCTTGAGATCCCTGGAGGACTTGTGAAACACATTCGCTAGGCCTTCCTGTATGATCAGATAAGGTAGGCCTAAGGGGGTACTGACCTGCTATGTCTGACCATCTTCCTACATTGCTGATGAACTAGTCTTAGTCATACATAACATGCTACTTCACTGCAGTGAGCTGCTATCAAGAATTCAAAATAAAGGGCTAAAGGAGTACAGGGAAAATCAAAGGAAGGCGAGCTGTAGAGGAAGAAATAGATCTATCTGAAACATGCTGCTGAGGATTCAAACTAAAGGAACAAACCATCTACTAAACTGAGTAAACTGAGGAAGAGAAGTTGAGCTGAAGCAGAGTGAGCATTAAATACTGGGGATGTGGGATGACATATTTACCTAACTTATTTGCTTTACTCCCAAACAAATAAATTTTTAACCCTTTTGCCCCTAAATTTTTTTTAGAGAAATATGTAATGTATATTTGAAAGCTTTCATTGGGTAGATAACTGGTCAACCTCATTCTACATAGAACCATAAGACGTTCCATAACACTTCTTCATAACACACAAGTTAACTTTGTGAATTACTACTGGGTAATACATCAACAATCACCACCACTGTTTAACAAGGACATTCTTTAGCTTCCAGAAAGGAAGTGGTCCAAGGAGTACTTTTGGAAATGTACCCTCTGAAATTATAAATTGAGAGAGGACCATCAAATATTCTTTATAACCTCTCAAGAATCTTGGCGGTTGAGGCATTCTTTCCCAATCTGAGGACTATACCTAAGTGATGGGTACCAAGCCTCACAGCTGTGTAGTACCACAACATATATATTCCAAGTCTTTAGATGAGGGATAACCAGAGAACCATATGGATTCTTGCCTGTGGGTTTAATATTTTGGGAGCATAGTTTAGTTTTATCCTCAAAGTAATTGGTTGAAAGTATTTGATTTCACAATTTTCTTAAAACAAAGCAAAACAAAACTCTTTTACACTTAAAGATAGCCACTCTGTTTTAGGGCTATTTTCCCTACCTCCAAACAACATATTATCTTTTGTATGAAACAAGAAAATCTATATCCAAAGAAGAGATGTGGGCACCAGTATGCTGTACATTGGAAGCTAATACCCCTGTAGCTCTGGTGAAGGAAAACCAGTCAAGCAAAGATCTTCCCCACCTATTGGTTTTTTATGAGCATTTGCATGAAGCTTAACCCAATGTATGCACAAAATCTAGTTGCTTTGTTTAGGACATGTTTTATAAAGAGCTTTAAAGAGATCGATCCAAAGATAAAAGACACACTGCCAAGCTAGACACAAAATCTTTCTAGCTCTACAATGTCATAATTCTTGATGTAAGCAGTTTTGCTGTTTGAAACAAATATAAAGTTAATTAATATTGCACTGGCCCTTTGTGGGTTAACCATGACTTTTTAAATTCCCTAAACTATTGCAATTAATGAATACAGTTGACATGCTGTGATTTGAGAAGAAACCAGTTTGTATCTTACAGTGCAATGATTGACATGCTAATTATTCCCATCCTACAGGTCTCCAGGCTCCATCCCCTACTGCTGTCCAGAAGAAGTATTAATTTTCAGAGAGCCTCAGTAGGAAAGAGCACAACTAGTAATGTTGATAATTCTCATTTTTATCATACGCTAGAAATGGCAAAACATTTTTGGTCTTCTTTTTTCTCATAATTCCTCAAGACAAATTATTATCATGATGACCTCTTTGTGGAAGGAACCAAATATTCAAGAAGTTCAAAGACGTGAATAACAGGTGTGGATCTGAGTTGGAATCAGTAAATAGGACAGAACATTTGTAAATCGCGAGGGTCTTCTGATTTCTCTTGTTTTTATCCATGATTTACACCGTCATGCTCACAGTACAATGAATGTGCTAGTAGAGGAAGAGGAGAGCTGGGCATGTGATGGCTCTTGCTGCCTTTTTTCTTCATTCTGTCTTTATGTGGACAAACGTTTTCTTTTGGGAATGTTTCTTGGGCTGAAACTCTTTACCCCTTACCTTTTCTCCAAGACTTAACCATAACTTTCTCCCATACCTACTTTGATCAAGCTAGCCTTACTCTTTGTCCATTAAAGTCTTTCTGCATATGAATATCTTATTTGTAAGGGGTTCCTTCCATCTTCTAGGTCTTCCAGTATTCTCATTTTCCTGATAATTTTTGTCATATATACATATATATGTGATAAAAGTACTATATATGATATAAGTTTATATATATGTATATAAGACAAAAATCATCACCCCAATAAGAATATATATACGTGCCTTCAAATTAAATGATCTACCTGACCTATTTTTGCTCTGTTCTTTCTTAATTTAGTGTGTGCCTTTGCATAATATATCATTCCAATTCCACATATTGTATATAGAATGGACACCTCTCTTTGTTGAGTTATGTTTATTGTGTGCCTGTTTCCTCATGTTTCCTCACAACAATTGTGAAATATTTGAGGCCTATGTATTTCTGGAACATGAGCCTCATGAGAGTGAATGAAGACGCCTTCTTTGGGCTCCAGTAGTCAGGGATAGGGGAAAGGTTCCTCTGTCTGTGTACTTGGCTCTTTATTTAATTCTTGGAGCAACCATGTGAATATCGATATATGGGTCTTTTTACATCATTTTCATCAAAGGACTTGAACTCCAGGTGATTTTACTCTTCCTTTTTTTTTAAAAAAAAAAAACCCTGTTTTTCTGTTGACAGGATAATACTGGATTTGGAGTAGGAAGCCTTGGCAGGGGCTGCTGGCTATGTCTCATACTCTTTTCGCCTTCCTGCCTTGGATTTTGCCCTCGGCTCCAGGGCCCAACTCTTCTTATCCCGCCAGTGATGGGGCTCTTTCTCCAAAGCTCACTCAAAGATGAGCACAGGAATCACTGGATGACATGTCTAGATAAATAAAAAGTCTGTACATCAGTATAACATTCTTTGCAGGGTTTTAGGACCTGTGGATAGCTGTGATTGTTAAAGGAAGCTAAGGTAGTTGAAAATCATGCTAAACAATTACTCCCATCCCCAAACCTCACAAGTGTCCTAGAAGACAAGTTATGTCAAATAACTTACTGCCCAATCAGGATGCCTTGTTCTAGCAACTAGCTCCTTCACCTTGTGATCACTGCTACTGTGTGTAACCAGACATTTCCTTCTTTTTAAAAGTATTTTCTCATTCTTGGGAATTTCATGCATGTATGCAATGAAATGTTATATGCATTCCATATTTAGCCTTCAAACTTCTCCCAAGCCTCCCCTCCATACATACCCTTCCATCTTCCCTACTTCATGTCTTCTTCCTCCTCCTCCTCCTCCTCCTCCTCCTTCTCCTCCTTCTCCTCCTCCTCCTCCTTCTTATTCTCTAGTTCCAGTTAGTTCTGCCTGTGTGTGTGTCGAGCATGGCACACCCACTATCAGTCACATCCTCATAAAAGAATAATTTTCCAAGGACATATGTTCAACTACATCCATAGCAGCATTGTTTGTTATAGACAGAACCTGGAAACAACCTAAATGCCTCTTGACTGGAGAACGGATAAGGAAAATGTGGTACATTTACACAATGGAGTACTACACCACAGGAAAAAAAAGATATCTTGAATTTTTCAGGCAAATGGGCAGATCTAGGAAACATCATTTTGAGTAAGGTAACCCAGACCCAGAAAGACAATTATCACATGTACTCACTCATAAGTGGTTTTTAAACATAAAGCAAAGAAAACCAGTCTACAAACCACAATACCAGAGAATTTAGACAACAATGAGGACCCTAAGAGAGACATACATGGCTTTAATCTACATGGGAAGTAGAAAAAGACAAGATCTCCTGAGTAAATTGGGATCATGGGGATTTGGGGAGAGGGTTGAAGGGGAGAGGAACAGAGAAAAATGTAGAGCTCAATAAAAATTAATAAAAAAGAGTAATTTTCCCTCCCCAACAGTGACCAGCTGCCAGTAGAACATTAACAAGAGGTAGGGCCAGAAAGTAGTAGCCTGAATCTATGATGGGATTTTACAGTTTTGATTTTATGCAGATAACCTCAGTTGCTGTGAGTTCATAGGGCAAAAGCCAAGCTGTGTCCAGAAGATAACATTCCATAGTGTTCCTCTCTGTCTCTCAGCTCTTCTATTCTTCCTGTCTCTGCTTCTGTTCACTTGGCAGGTGCGTGCTTGCATGTGTACGAGTTTGTGTGTGTGCGTGTGCATGCATGCATGTGTGAGTGTGCATGCATGTGTGCGAGTGCATATGCATGTATTTGAGTGTGTGTGTGTATGTGTGTGTGTTAAACACATCTTACATTTGATGCACGGATCTCAGCAGGACCTAAAATATTCTCCATGGTGGGGCAGCCAGTGGCAGAGACTGTAGATTGTAGATTCCATGTGGAGACCCAAAAGTCATATCCCGCTACTGCTGTATGCTGACTGCAAGTTGGTATGAAGGCCAACTACACCAGAAGAGAGACTGGCAGGATGACCATGTGCCTAGAAGGAAAAGGAGCTGGGTATTGTGCAGAGCCAGGCAGTTTCTGCCAGAGGCTGGCATAAGTTGTTTAACAGCTCCAGTCCTACATCTAAAATGACTGCTTCCAGCAGAATAAATTTCTCTACAGCAAGCTGTGATAAATGTTATGACTCTATATTTTATTTTATGGTTCCTCTGCTCCATTCCTTCCAAATTGCCTTATTGAGTTTCATTATGGGCACTAATGATGAATTAAGTTGGACTGCTTAATAATTAAAAGTATCTCTAGGATAAAGCCATCTTCTCTCTTGGAGGGAATCTATTTGGCTTCTGTTCACAGTAGCTAAACTCAGCGCAGGAGAACGGGAATCCTTCAGAAATGAGCAGACCTCGCGGTAAGAGACGCTGCTGAAGACTGTTTTCTTTGCCATGGTAGGAGAATTCCCCTTAGTAAGAGAATGTTGACTGAAGCAACTCAACATGGTACGGTCTTTTCATAGCAATGTGAGGATGACAAAACCAGAGTGGGCTGACACGTTTGGGAAAAAAAACTTGAGCAAGAATCAATTTCTGATGCATATTTGGAAAACGCTGGAGGAAGCACTCCCTAGTTTGGGATCAAACATGAATGTCACTTCACGCCAAGCAGTACGATCTGAAGTCTGAGATCTTTGGATAAATTTGTTTAGTTTGGTTGGTCCAAGTTGGCCTTAGAGGAGGTATGAGGGTTCCAAACTGTATGTTAAGAAGTGTTTGAGTGCTTTCCCAGAACAAGGATCTGCTTTCGGTTTAGGATCCCCTAGGATTCTGTAATACCCTCTCTAAGGCTCTGGACTGTGCTGAGGTACGAGCATGAAGTTCAAGATTACCAAAGCAATGGTATATAGGGTTGCTTTTAAAAGGTTGCACTCTTTAGCCCCAGAAGATGACATTGCAGAATGGTAAGCTGGGGGCATGTACCTCTGAACCATTTCTAGTAAGGTCTGCTCTTGAACATTTTAATTAAACAGATAGTCTTGTGTGAGCTTGCCTTGCCTCATGCTGTGATTGCACACACTGATGAATGGGGGGAAGCTGCCTGGGAGTGGGG
>LOEQ01003816.1:31167-77613 GCA_001685075.1 Bramus lutescens
AGCAGGCCTCAGCAATGCTGCCCAAGGTGCAGGTGCAACAGGCAGGGGCTGAAGCCTGCTTCTTCGGCTTGTGATCTCAAGGGAGAGTGAGTCTCTCTATTTGCTCTATAAAGTGAGGATTCATGATCCTCCTTCTTTGTATTGGAAGGAGTATAAGTTAAATGATACACTTTATGGTAGTACCGGAGACCTAGCAGCGTCTCTGTAAGTGGTAGTTACTATTTGGTGACTTGAAATATCTGAGCGTGTCAGGTGTGAGATGGATTAGATGCGCTGTGGGTGGCCCTGTGGGAAGAGCAGACATCATCAGATCTGATTTACTGAGATACCACTCAGCCTAGCGTAGACCATGTTAAATACAGAAAAGGATACACACGGAGCAGGGGACAAGGGATGAGCTCCCATGACTGGGAGGATTTGAGGATCCACTTCTCAGAGTGAGAGAGAAACTTTGCTATTAAACTGTTATACCTGAGTCCTGCTTCTTCTGGGGGTGTTCAGTGGCCACCCCATAAATAAGTTAGAATCAGGCAATGCCTGGACTGCTCCCCATCTCCCCCTCCCTTCTCTCTCCCTCTCCATATCTCTTCCTTCTCTATTTTTCCATTTTTCTCTCTAAGTAAAACTTGCTTTTAAAGAGGCATTCATGAAATTTCTCAGTTCCAGGAAGAAATTGGTATGTTTGGAAAACTATTACATAGAACTCTTTTAATAATAAAAAATACATATTCCCATGAATGCAGTACCTTGAGAAAGTGATGTTTCTTCATCTTTCAGAAGAAACTTTTGATACAGGGTTTTATTTGTTTAAGACAACTATTGGGATACAATCAATGTGCGGGGCACTTTTTCTAATCACCTGTTAGAAATCAGGAAAGAGTAGAAGTTAGCTTTAAGCTCAAGGACTTAGTGGAAGAAAATACACTTTCATGATAAATGTATGCGTCAGTTTTCTAGAATAGCAGGGTTGAGCTTATCTATTCTGTCAAAAAGCACTGTTTAGAAAAATTGGCTTCCTTGTGAACTGTGATGTCTGTGACTGACTTCTTTCCCATCAGAAGACAGCCACACACACTTTTTTTGGTCAGTTGGCTTCTGTTTTGTTTACAGACAGAATTTTGCTTTGTCCTAGGATAGTCTCATGAACCTCAGTGTCTGGAGTGCTGGGGTGACAGATGTGTCCCCAGGCCTTGCCAACCTGTCTTAAAGTAAAATGTACTTATCTGGGCTTATACAGTGGTCGATATAAAATTAAACTAGACATATGTACTTGTCCTTATATCCCAACTTTGAAGGAAGATGAAGGTATTAGCATGATGAGGTTGCTAACTTATGGTTACTAACTTAAGGCTAAGAACTTATAAATAAATCTAAAAGCAATAGAAGTAGCTAGGGGTTGCACATTGCAAGTCAGTAATATGCCATCCACTACAGTTTGGGGGTTTAATCACTGCCTTAAAAACTGAATAGCTTAGCCTTGTGGTACAGGCCTGTAATCCTAGCCACTTAGTAGTCAGGGGCAGGAGGATCACAAGTTAAAGGCCAGCCTGGGCTATAATAGAGAGTTTAGCATTAGCCTAGGTAATTTTGTAAGACCTTGTATAAACTGGGCTGGGAGTATAGCTGAGTAACAGAGTGTTTGACTAGCATGAAGGCCCTATGCTCTTTGCCCAGTACCACAGGAAGAAAAGAAATTGCAGAATTATTTTAGGAATTAAATTCTACTGGCTTCAAAGACAATCTTGTTGCTATGCAGCAGAAATACCCAAGCATCCAGACCCAGAAGGTAGCTGGCTGTAAACATGAGGAGACAGGGCTGGTGGAGAGTTCTGAGAACATATGGAACCACATAGCCTGCAATGCTGGTTACTTAGGGTTAGAAGGAAAAGATTCTGAGATGAAACCTGATGCAAGACATTTCTGTGCATTTTTTCTAGCATCACATCATGGTTCAGATGCAGATACTTGAGCATTATTTCCCAGGGCTTTTGGGCAGCATCTCAGTGATGAATGGGTCCTGAATTTTTGAGCTATTATATCTACTCGCTGTAGCCTCAAGGGGTCTGAAAATGAGAGGTAGTGAAAGATTATTGAAGACAGGAAGTACCTAAGGTCTTGCCAGGCTTGTCCACATTTCTGGAAAAAACCTAGCAAGCTCCCTGGATTTGGAGCATCATGCACATCCTGTCAATGGCATGTGGAACACAATGGTCAGGATGTGTAATTGCAATGCTCATTCACCACTTGCCTGTTTTAAACACACACACACACACACACACACACACACACACACACTGCAGAGATAGGCCATTCTGATCTGTTTATGTGACATTTCAGATTACTATCTGTGATGTAAGATTTTGATGTTGATTTGTTTAGACTAAGAACTGCTTAGGACATTAGGCACACCTTTGGATATGTCCACCATCCACAACAGTGGTTCCAGAGAAGGCTGACAAAGTAGAAAGAGCCACCTTGAGTGTGGCTGTCACTATGCCATGTTCTGGGGTTGCAGCCTGAAAAAGGGAAGGATTTAAAAGGAGGAAGTGAACTAAAGCTGACATTCTCCTTTCTCTGCTTTCTAAACTGCTGGGACATTAGAAAGCAGCCTCTGCCATTAGACCATATCTTCCAAGCCATGTGCTCCAATAAACACTCCATTATTACTTGTTGGGCACTTGGTCAAAGCAATGAGAGAGACATCTCAGAGATGATCTTTGTTCCTAAAGTGACCCTGGCCTTACATGGGAGGTCCAGCTGCTAGGGGGGCATTCTGGAGCCCCCCCCTCACTTAGCTGCTGTGGGGCATTCTGGAGCCCCCCTCACTTAGTTGTATGTGGGGAGCATTCTGGAGCCCCCCTCACTTAGCTGTGGGGGGCATTCTGGAGTCCCCCTCACTTAGCTGGAGAGAAACGGCTTGGAAGACAGAAGTGGCCATTTGATGGTGTGTGTGAAGAGTCAGAACAGAATCCCTACATAAGAGGCAACTCTGACATTAGTGCTTTTGATTTTAGACAGGAGACTCTAAAGCTGGAAATAAGGACAGGCTATTCTGACATCCTTCTGAAAATCCCATAGAGACTAGCTGTCCATAAATATAAGCCAAATATGTGATTTTTAACATTTCTGGCACTCACACTGACAGAGGTGAGGCTAATTTCAGTAAACTTGGAATATACAAATACTGCAACAAGCCATTTAATTGACATTAAAAATTAGCTGGCATATTTTACACTCTTGTTCTAGGTCATGAGATGTGTATGCTTCATGTGTACAATGTATCTCAGTTCTCGAGTGTCTGATGGTTTTTGTACTCGAGCAGCCTAAAAGCCAGGCTCCCAAATTGCTAAGAAATCTTTTCTAATTCGCTGGTGCAGTTTCCAGCTAGAGATAAATGTTCAAATTTTGTTCCTTGAAGAAGCTTTTTAAGTCCCTCAGAAAGGGAAATTACACGTTGGGCTGTGATGGATGTGCCGGCGTATAGCAGTGCTGGCGCTGTGTGTGACTCTGGATCTGCTCCAAGTGAGACATGAGATGAGGTGACATTTTTAACCCGAGTGAGCCTACCGAAACAGCTCTCTGGAAATGCTTCTGTATCGATCTTGGGTCTGTACAAACATAGGTGATGGCGCAGGAGGTGGAGCATTCAATTGAATGGTCAGTCGGTAGCGATGTTGTCTCAGGAGAAGGAGCAGGGTGTTTGGAACCAGGAAAGGGAGATGGGAAAGAGAGCCATGGCACATGGTGGAAGAGACAGTGAACAGAAGCAGGTTCGGAGGAGGGGCAGGGTGAGAGGCAGCAGACTTTGGAGACATGATGGAGCAGGTCAGGAGTGGGAAGTGTGCAGACGCTTCTGTGAGGTGGGCTGGCTCTGGTGGACAAGGAGAGCTAACGAAAACCAGGCCTGTCCATGGTGGCTGACTTCAACATAATGAGTACACAGCAGAGATGTTTGTGTTTATGTTTGAGACTTTCCCAGGAAGCAGAAAGATAGTAAAAAGAGAAATTCTTTGTGCTCTGGAGGCTGGGGCAGTATGCTCCATTTTAGTTACTGGGGTAAGGGTCACAGTGGTGTTTCCAAGGTCCCATCTCACCTAATCTTGTGTTTATGTCTGGCTTGTGGTGTAGTCTCCCTGGGCTTTTCCCTGGGGGTCTTAGTTTTCCTAGGAGTACCTGAGGAGTCCTGGTCTTTCCTGCTTTCATAATGGAGTCTTGAGCTGGTCATTATCCACCTCCCCCATGCCATGTAGAGCTCTTTCCTCTGGTGACAATCATGCTGTGCTCTCTGGAGGTCTAGTGTCAACATAGCACTCATGGAGCATGACCCAGGGGGCAACATTATTATGTGGAAGAGCTGGATAGGAGTGTTTAAAAAAGGGGGGACATCTAGTACTAGTTCAGTAAGTTGTGTAGACATTCATTTTATGACCCACTCTTTTCTGTGTGTTTTCTACTCGAAAGACAATTCCAGGCATATAGGAGAATCTTCTCACCATAAAACCCAAGTGGGGTGTCCGTCAGCAGAAATACATGCTTAAGTTCTAGAACGCATGCATGTGGAGACCCAACATTAGGAAAACCATGACTCTCAGAAATGTGTTGCTCAATCCCAGACATGTAACATTCAGCACAGCCTGCTCATAGCGTGTTTATGAAGTTGAAGGGCAGAATGGATTCATAGGGGAAACCACAGCAGCNCTGCTGGAGTCTTGACCAGACGGGAACATAAGATTTGGGAATGATGATACTTAGGCACTAATAAGACTTATGATGACACAGGGTGTGAAACAGTACCAAACTTATCAAGTAGGAACCCTAAGGTTTATACACTTATGTAAATTGCAGCCCAAAGGGGAAAAGATGAAGGTAGTAAGACACCATAGTGAGCTCTAATTCTAAGCATGCCAATTGATTTTGAAATGCATCAGGAAAGAAGATGAGCTGTCTGATAGCTGGATAGATGGACGGGCATGTGATCAGGTGAGCACAGCAAGACTTGAGAAGTGCAATGTGGGAGTTAACTGTGCAATTCCTCAACCTGTGTATATTTGGAAAATGTTCAACATTAAGTTGTTAGAGGACATGGAATACTTTGTAAACTTGAACACCTTAAACAAATTAGATTCCTATGCTATGCATGAAATAAAAATTCAAAATGGAGCACAAGTCAAGAGCTGCAATTATAAAACTTGTAGGATGAGCAGAGAGGAACAATGGCCATGACCTTGATCTAAGCAGAGAACTTGGCTACGACACCGAAAGCCATGATTCCAAAAAAGAAAATTAGGATAAGCCAACACAGTAGAATTTAACATATACTGCCTTGTGAAACAAAAGAGCCAGCTTGGGTGGGAGAAAATATTTTCAAATCCCAGATTTGACACAGGACCCAGCGTCAAGCAACTTAAAACTCAGTACTAAGAGACAGTAATTTAAACACCACTGCAGTGAAGATTGTAAACACATGCTCAATGCATGCATCTTCAGAGCAAAGCACCATCTGCTGTTCACTTACTAAACGGCTCTAAGCAAGGAGGCGAGCAGGGCATGGCTGTTCTAGCCTGTATGCAATGCCAGCGCTTTGGAAACTGAGGCAGGTGGAATTCAATTTTGAGGTCAGCCTAGACTGCATCTCTAGTAAGACTGTCTTGAAACAAAAGTAAGCAAAAGTCAAGTACTGGCGAGCACGCAGATCCAGCCACAGGGGTATAAACTGTTAGAAGTATTTTGTGTTTCTCATTTCTTGGGGGAATATTAAGTCTAAAATGACCTTAGAACCCATAAAGTCTATGTTTATGGGATGAGAAATAAGGATACAGATCTGCTGAAAGACTTGAAGGTTGGCTGCTCAGAATAATAGTGGTAGCAAAGAACAAATAGAAGCAATCTAGATTCTACAGCTATGGAGTTCTGAATGAGAATGCGGGCCATTTGTGAAATGGATTATTATCTGGCCCTTTGCAGATGGATGAGGATGGATACCCAGAGACTTTGTCCTGGAGCCCTCTATCTCTATGGTATATAAAGGGTAAATCTATAGAGACAGAAAATTGTCACTATCTCTATGATATATTAAGAGTAAATCTACACAGAGAGAAAATAGATAACAGGTTTCCTGTGAGCAAACAGGAACCTGAAAATGAGCAAAAAGGGGCTATTGTGGGAGATTGAAACATCTGAGAAATAGATTGTTGTGATACTTATATAATTTTATAAATGTGGTGACAATCACTGAATTGTCACTAAAGGCTGGTATCACAAGATATTAGCATTGAGAGGGTGCATAAAATGACTTATAATATGAATAGAACATAAATACAGATCCAGTCAAAAGCCACCCAGAATGATTTATTTACTCACAGGACAACGAAACTCAGTCCCTCATCTCGTTCATCCTCACCCTGCGACTTTTAAGAGTTACTTAAACTCTATGTGACTTACATTTCTGTCCTGCCTGAAGTAGCAACAATAGCCTGTGACCACTGAGAAATGCTAGGAACCTGCATGAGATAAACAGCATTCAGCCCAGCATTCCACAAACTGAGGACTTAATAAACTTAATCACTATGGTAATGATGGTGGAGAAAGCCTGGCCAGAATTTTACTCTTGGTTTTCAGCTCAAAGTTCATAAACTTGAAAGGACAGGTGTGCCCTGACACTTGCTGTCCAGCTCCATAGATGACACTTCTGAAAAGACAGACAACCGTATGCCATTGTCACGCCCCAATTTCCTACTTCTATTTCCCCCTTTGCCATGGGCCACTCGTTTGAGCTCCTCAGACCTTTGGAAGAGAGGACTCCATGGCCCCCTGTTGCCTGCTCATTTCTAGCTTCCCGCAGTGCCACTGACCTCCAATAGTAGGTTTCTGTACAATTGTGACTTACAGAAGAGTGGCGAAGTGTGGGTTTGCGGTCTTCATGAATGAAGTAGGAGTATAGGTTGTATTGCATGTGCTCTCTTGTCGTGAGCTGCGAGACTCTGCTTTGCTTTCTTCTGCTTCCCAGGATGTCATTCTGAGTTGATGTGGATGTTAAAGTAGTCCCCAGCTAGGAAAACATCAGGGGGTTATTAAATCTAGGCTAGGTGCGGAGGATGGGTTGGGTAAGACTCAAATTTTCATTTACAGAGATTGTAGACATCCCAGTTACACACTCTGTAGGCTGATTTCGGGTTTCTCAGGCAATGAAAAGCAGTTGTTTTACTTTATAGTGAGGCTGACAGAGAGAACTGGCTATTTCCAAGTGTTCACATGTGGAGTCCTGCTGGTTTTGTTCAGAGTGGCAATTAGGAGATCAGCTCAGTTTATGCACGTGAGGAGTGTGTGTGAGTCCTCACCAACAATCAACTTCTACACCCAATTAGAACCAATGTTTTCTTAATCACTAATAATCCTATTCATTGGTAGAGCAAATGGTTTCAATAGAAAGATAGCATTACTGCCAACTCAAAGCAGGATAATCAAGGGATTTCAAATTGGAAAACTTTGAAGCAATAAATTCAAATTCTATATCAAAAATGGCCAACTTTGCCCTACTCACTGGTATTTCCATTTAAACATCCTAGCTGTCGCTGTCAACTTCATAAGGTTTAAAACCAGGTTAAAATGACCGCTTACAATACCTAGTTTTCTTTTCCAGATAGAATTTAAGGTCACAGTGCTTACTAGTCACCCCTCTGGACTGGAATGTGGCCTTCTGCTCAATGGGCTATGCTGACTTAGACTTCCAGTTGTGTTAAGGCCTGTTCCATCCTGCACATATACGCAGGAGCCACAAACTCTTCCTCAACTCAGCCCTACTGCTCACAGCTCGGCTGCTTCTGGCCCCTCTCCCAGGTCTTCTTAGTTTTATTAATCATCTTCCAAGGGTCACAGTTTCAGCTTATAGGGTAGGCTGAGTGACACCATTCTGTTCAGCTAATATGGTTTGGGTGACAAAATGAAGTCCCCTTGACACATAATTAAGTCTGCTATGCCTTCACTGGCACCACACCTTGTCCTATGGTCCCTTAGTTCACTCTGTGACAGCCATGCGTGCAAATCAAGGCTCACCTTGATGTTTCCTCAACCCCAGCGGGGAAAACAGTCAAGGCCTGCTTGTCATGTATCTGTGTGTTTTCAAATGACATGGCAAATCTAGGTACACCACCTTCCACTTGAGACATGTAAGATAATTCTGAATTTCCAAAATTCTAAGTAGTTCAGTCAGTTTGTGACCATTGCTAGATCCCTCCTGATAGATGATATCTTGTCCAGTTCACACTCAGCCTGCTGATCTTCTGCGCTCTGAGAAGAGTTACCATTGGCAAATGAAGGAGTGGCTTCCCCTGCCTCAGAGCACCGTGCTTCCCATCCTTGCCATTTACTTATGCTGAGATTGACTGAAAAGTTTCTATATCCATGTCAAGAAATAAAAACAGGTTAGTGCTTAGCATGAGCCCTCTGTAACTAAGGACCAATGCAAGCAGCCTTAGATGGGACAGCGACTTTATATTCCAATAGCCTGATTCCCTGCTGTCAGGATTATGGAGTGGTCTGTGACACTATGTCCAGGTGGTGGTCTCTCCTGGAGGTATGGGCTCTAATTCCACCCCGACAAATGCCCTGCTTGTGGGATTAACTGATTTGTGCATTTGCTGTTTTGGGATTTCAGATTGGGTATAGACTACCTATCCCCTAAAGCATGTTTCTCAGATTTCTATAGACAAGTCCTATCTGCTGCCATGTGTCACTATGGTCAAGAGATGTAACCAGGTCTCCCAATTCTGCAGCCTCATCTGTGAGCTAATGGAAGTCTGTTTCAGCCAGGTGGCACTTACTCAGGTGTAAAGCCAGTGCCAGTGTCCCCCTTGTGGAGGAGAGTATCTTGTGAAAACACTTCTGGTGCCAAAGGTTAAGAACAAAGACTGGAATCCAACAACTTAGTTTTGTGCAAGTTGTGGCTGAATGCTTTCCCTTCCCTGAGTCTTCCTTCGGAGGGCAGGGAGCAGGGCTCAAGGTTCTCATTGGCAACCTGGCCAGGGATGATCAAACCCTGGGAAATCTGGAGAAGACGGAATGTATCAGAAAAATAATTCAGTAATTATACAGCTAAAAAATGAACTGACAAAGAGATAGTATTTTCCCTTTGTTCTTGGATTCCTTATTTACATCCTGCTCTGCTTCCACAGTGATGACTTGCTGAGGGGTCTAACAAAAGACACACAAACAATGGAGATGAGCAGACAAGGGTAAAAGGTCAGGACTGGGTGTGTGAGCTATTCATTTCGCACATTATTTTCCCAGCTGGGACATCTACTGCAAAACTAAACTGAGATCAGAAGGGTGCTTCATAAATATATAGGTTAATTCCAGCAATATATCTGAAGTGCTTAGAGAGCAGCCCTCTCTCTATTTCACTATAATGGCCCAGCTTAATTTGTCATCTTTGTTCCCCCTCCCTTTTAAAGCATTGCTGAGACTTTAAGATACTCATTGTGAATTAATTTGGGATTTGGCATAATAACATTAATCATGCTAAAAGAATTCATTTGACAGTAATGCAGTATAATTAGTGATATGCTAAATCCATTGAGATCTACCAATAATTATAGAACCGTTATTTTAAAACCTTATATAGGCACTGCTTTTTCTTTTTCTTTCTTTTTTTCCCCTTTTCTATTTTGAATCTGCAACATGCAGAGGCAAAGTTTCAGCTCTGACAATTTGCTTCTTGAGATATGAGGCGAAGGTATCAAGAATAAACCCCAGCAGATTTAGCACTAGCCTGAAGGGGCCTGTGCTTAGGGCAAAGCGTATGAATTGCCATTGAGAGGACTGTTTAGTCCTGCAGACAGCTGGATAGATCATGTGGAATTATCTGGAAGGCTTGAGAAAATAAGTGGAACTGAGCAAACATCGACCTTAAAAGCAGATGAAGTGCAAAGGCTGTTGGTGCAAGAAAATACTTGAATTCTTATTTATAGACTCAGAATGCTTGCTCTCTCTTAAAAGTACTAAGAGTGGATGGGGAGTGGGAGGAAGCAAGGAAGGCAGGTTTTGCAGCTGTTGACTTTTCGGTATTGCAGCAGCGTAGGGTCTTGGGAAAGAATAACCATATTGCATCATTGTGCATAATGAAAACAAAGGCCTCCTTAGTGGCCACGTGATGGATAGGACGTGGTAGACAATGTGTTAAGTGAACTAAGCCCGACACAGACACACACAAATATGCAGATATTGGGTGATTTCTATTTCACGAAGAATCTACACATGTTGGTGTCATAAGAGACAAGGGGAGACCAGTGATTGTCAGAGCTTATGATCATGGGAAAGCGGGAGGAATGAAGAGAAGTTGGTCAACCAGGATCAAATGACTGCTGGGGAGAATAACTTCTCATCTCCCGCAGGGTCAAAATAGTTGACAATTATAAACAGGATATCTTGAAGCAGCAAAAAGAGAGATGTTGAATGTTCTTACCACAAAGATGTGCTAGATGTTTGTGGTGATGATAAGCAATTACTCTGATTAGATAATTGTATAATGTATAGACTTCATAGTATTCCATATATGAGCATAATTTTATGGCCACCTTGAGGAAATGAAATAATTAAAAGAAAACTGAGGGCCATCAAAATTGCCTAGCTGTTCAACATACAGATTGGGGACTCAGAGCACACACTAGTCAATAGGAGAATCCATCTTTGCAAAGTTAGTTATAGTAGGACAACTTAAAAGCCTTTGACATTTACAGAAATCAAAGTCTTTGGCATTTTTAAGTCTCCTATCCTTAATTTTCTTCAACTATTAAGGAGGTTTAAATAAGAAGGTTGACTCTCATTTAAACAAATATGATGAGCCATAATTTCAGGCTATTTGGGTAGTCATTAGGAGTGCATTGGCAGAGCAACAACACCTAGAAAGATGCTGTTGAAGCTTACCTTGGGAGTAAAAGGGTCTATGTGCTGAGAAAGAAAAAGTCACCTGATTGCCTTCCCAGAAGTTAGACTATTCTCTACAACTGGTACATTCTGTGGCGCTTTCCATGCAAGCGGCCAATCCTATGCCCTCAAATACAGATCCAACTTGAGAGAGGCTACTAATCTATCTGCATATGCACATGCATACACACACATACACTTATATGAGCTGAGCATGGGGTCATCCTTTGTGAGGAGGCAGAAGTACCTTAGAGATGCTGGCCAGACATGAGGGGTTGATGAATTGCGGTAGAGCAGCTGCTGGTCCAAAGTCATTGAATCAACGGTGTCTTTGATGTGTCTGTGTCTGAAAGAGAAAATATAAATGCCAAGAACAGAGAGAAATTTAAGTCTGTTTTTACAGAAAGCATGGAAAGTTTGCTGTCCCTGTTAAGATTCAGGGACTACTGGACAAATGTGTGTACACTTTACAAACAAAGCTGCTGTCTGCTGTGTGATAGGTTGGTTTGAAGCTACTGATGCCACACAGATAGCTGGGCTCATGTCACTGCAGTGAACAGCCAATGTAAAATTGAATGTGACCCTCTTAACACTACTTGCTTCTCCAGCTGAATGTTTTTGGATTCAGAAACTAAGGGGATCCCTCTGGAGAGATACCTTGCTTAGCCTAGATACAGGGCTGAGGGGCTTGGTTCTGCCTCAACATGATGTGACAGGCTTTGTTGACTCCCCATGTGAGGCCTTACCCTCTCTGAGGAGGGGATAGGGGGTGAGGTGGGGAGAATGTGGAAGGGAGCAGGAGGAGGGGAAAGAGGGAGAACTGGGATTGGTATGTAAAATAAAAAAGATTTATTTTCTATTTTTTAAACAATAAGACTATCAAAATCACAAAAGAGCAACTAAGTGGAGATTGGCATAAGGGTATTTTGTGTTGTATTATGTTGTATGTTTGGCTTGCTGCTTCTATTGCTTATCTTGACTTTCTCAGCACAACTCATTCAAACCTTCAGAGCAGGACCATTGCAGGCTGCTTCTGTTGATGTACTGGTACCCAGGACTATCTGTGGACACAAATGAAGTCCTGTCATATTGTATCCAGTTACAAATATAGGGAGGTAGCTTGACCCAGAATGTTCTAGCCCTGGCCCCTCTCTTGCTCAAAATTTTCTTGGTTGCTCATCTATTCATGATTTGTTAAAGACAAGATTTTTCTAAGTAGACCATACTAGCTCACAACTTGCAATTCTCCTGCATCAGTTTCCTAGTGCTGAATTGACAGTATTCTTGACTATTCAATTACTTACTTTTTGGTAGAATCATTTTGTCCTAAGGTATTAAATCAAGTACTTCATGTGGTATCTACATTAACTAAAATAATCAATTCTAATTCAACCTAGAAATCCCACAAGTATATTTAATATTACAAAGTTTGTTATACAGGAATAACTTGGCTTATTTTGTGTTCTGTCTTCTGAGTCCCAATCTTTGTTCTTCATTATGCTTGAAAGTATGACTTTTCAAAATAATAGTTGCACGTAACGCAGCCATTTTATAGGGCTTTCCCCTGGCTTTCCAATGAAAGAGGCACACATGCCCTGACCTAAGAAAAACTAGAGCCCAAAGCCCTACATGACATTGGCTTATTTATCAGATCATAAGCATCCAAATCCATGCAGTACTTCTGATAGGAATTCAACATGGATGGCCAGAACTCAGAAGCATGACAATGAACATGTGTGATAGAAACCTAGTCAAACCCCAAACCACCCTTAGAAATGCCATTACATAACCTGTTCTATGGGATGAAGGATACAGCTCATCAGCTAACTTTTGTCCTAAGAATATTAATCTTATGAAAATACTTTAAAATATGTATTATGGTCTGGCTATTTGGCTCAGCAAGTAAAGGCACCTACTATTAAACATGATGACCTGAGTTCCATCCCTGACATCCACATGGTAGAAGAAGTAAACTCCTGCATGCTGTTCTCTGACCTCTACACATGTCCCATGGCACACATATATATATATATACACACACACACACAAATACGTAGTATATATAATACTACATATTATAGTGTATCACTCCACCTACTCATAGTGGTGTGTGCTCAGTTGAGTTAGCAGTACTAGAAGTGTTTGCTACGTACAGAAAAACCATATGACAGAAACTAAGATATCATCATTTGCTTAGGAATAGAAGGGACAAACACATCACTTTGTCCTGTCCCACTATCCTTGTACAAAGTAACCTTATGCTGAGCTCATCTGGATAAAAGAAAACCAAGAAGTCTTTAAGTATTTCTGAGCAGAACACAGTAAACTAAGGGTAACATTTTTTTTTTTTGAGAGGAGACCATAAGTTGTAAGCAGAACTTGCCTCCTGGAGAGATGCTGAGGGTTAGGTGGGTTCCGGCCACTGGAAACCAGAGAAGTACATCAGACATCAACATTTCCCATACACAGTTTCAAGCATAGAAGCGGTTGGGTAATTAATGTCTTTTAAACTCTCAGTAGGCTGAATTTGAAAGAGCAAATATCTAAAGTACAGTCCATGGATAGCAAACTAATACCTGATTGTGAAGTAATTATGCCTTAAATGAGAAGATGGCGGGGTGACAAGCAGCTGGTGGCCTCTAATCCATGAGATAATTTGTACTTCACAGGAGTGTCTTCTTCAGCCTTGAAGGTCTTTCATGTCAACTAATTGATGGCTTCTTTTTGTCTTATATTTGTAATATTTTTGTGTGAAAAAATATTTTAATTAAGACCTTTAAAATAAAATTTTAAAGGAAATTGTATATCATTTATTTTAAATATGACTGACATTCTCAACATTCCCAGAATGGAAGCTCATTGCCTAGTGACTTGTCCCACGTTAGTTCCTAGAACAGGAAAAAGTTGTTTATCAGATCAAATTGTTAAAAATTTCGTAGGGTCAAAATTAACCATTGTCTTTATAAAAGAAGGAAAACTAAACCCTAAGCATTAGGTACTAGGGTGTGGGGAGCCACAGGTAATACATACTGACTTATTTGCGGTGTGTGAGCACTAATATCTCTGAAGTCCTGATCTCTGTGTTAAAGGAAGATGGTGCAAAGACACCGTCATGTCCTCTCAGCACACCTCAGCCTGTACTTCTACATGCATGCAAAAGGACGTACATGTTTTCTATGTAAGGCTGAAGGCCAGGGTGGAGACCTGGGCCCTCCCAGCCTGTCTTTCTGAGACTCCAGTGCAACTTGGCAATGCAGAACTGATGGGGAATGATGGCCTTCAAGACATGGCTTTACAAAGAGATATTCTCAACAGCCTGGGCTACTGTCCCAATCACCCTGACTAGTGACATTTGCCTAGATTCGATCTCTGCACAGTCCCATTTAGTAGTTGTGGTGTTTTAGCTCTGAGAGTCTTTCTCAGCAAGTTTCGCTCACGGCATCTGCTTGTCTAGGTCTTGGGAACAGTTGGCTGGCTCTGTGGCAGCCCTTTAGAGACAGACTCTTATGGCTAAAGATACTGTCTGACGGCAGAATATTTTCCTTCAGTTTACACAGTCTTTTTCTCAGAGCATTGCAAATACAATGTTTCCCAAATCAGTCTGACTTTTCATGAGTAATCCCTTGGAGTTGGATTGCTTGAGCAAACCAGCTACACATTCAGGCACAGCAAACCCTGAACAATGGAAAAGAAGAAATTGTACTCCTCTCCTGAGATTGATCATTGCAAGTGTTACAGCCATGCTCTCTCATATACACTGGCATGCCTGTTTTACGTAGAGGAATTTTAGAAAATGCATCACATTAATAAACAAAACAAACCATGAACTGTTTCATTAGGGTCACCTTGACAGCATCACAATACCATTTTGGGAGGGAAAAAATGAGATTCAATGTAAGTAAATTACACTTAGAAAGCATTTTTAAGCTTTTCAAGAGGAAATAGAACAACTAATTTTTTTAAAAAAATTACCTACTTTTTAATTTTATGGGCATTAACTGTTATTTTGCCTGCATGTATGTTTGTGCGAGCATGTCAGATCTCCTGGAACTGGAGTTACAGACAGTTGTAAGCTGCCATGTGGGGGCTGTGGATTGAACCTGTGCCCTCTGGAAGAGCAGCCAGTGCTCTTAATCCCCAAGCCATCTTGTGGGATCTCCCGAGGATCATGGATCGGTACCAGCCTTCTTAATATTTTAGTACAAGATTTGGAATTTGGAAGGTGCTGCAGAACCTCTGTGTGCCCGCTGCACTAGCTGTCCTTGAGGATAAATTACAGGTTGACCTCGCCCTGCGATTGGAGTAAGCTGAAAAGTGTAAATGGATCTGCGGGGAAATGTCCTGGACTATAATTTATAATATAATGGTTTAGAACTATCATTAACGAAAGAGCAAAGAAGCCTGGTTCTATTCTGCAAGTGGAAAGTAACAACTTTAGGCAAAAAAGCTAAAGTACTCTGGCAGCGTCCACCCGTTCTGAAAATATCAGTTGAAACTCCTTATGTAATTATAAACACCATTCTGGATCCCAAAGGTGGAGAGGTAAAAACAAAAATAGCCAAACTCTTACTCCCTTCTCTGTTTCTTCCATCTCTAAAATCTTCTCTCTGGCACTTAGTGGGAGGCATGTTCACTACCCTTTAGAGTGCCAACAGCCCCACTGTCCTGTGCCTCTGTATAACTGAATGCCTGGCAGTGCTTCCATGGGCTAATGTTACTGCTTTGGGTGGGTGCCTTGGTACTTAAAAAGAGTGTGTATACTGATGCTACCCCTGCCAACATTCTGTTCTTGAGTTGTCTTGAGAGACCTGTTATTTGTGTGCATGTATGTCATGTGTGCACAGGTGCCTATGTAGGCTAGAAGTGGGTAGAGCATCCCCTGCAGCTGGAGAGAAAGGTGCGCGAAAGCTACCCAACAAGGGTGTTGGATGGAGGTCCTTTGGAAGACCATCAAGTACTCTTAGCTACTGAACCAACTAACTCTTCAGTCCTGTGTTCCTGTCTCTCCCAGCACTTCTGATTGCTAATTGATATTCGTGCACCCTGTAATAGGATAACAACGTATAAGTCGAGATATTACTTCCAAGGCCTAGTGACAGCATTCTAGAATTTAATATGGAATATTTTAATTTGAATGGAAAATCAGGAGTGAAGATTTGTATCGGTCACACCGCCAAAGGACGTTTTGGCACATTGGAAACAAAGGTTTATTGAAGCAGAGCAAGGGAACAGACAAAGCAGAATTAACAGGCAGCTGTCTGAGTTCGGATGGAGCACAGAGAGCTCTCCTTGGAGAGCTATGCTGCCTCTTTTCCCTTTATGATTTTGAGAGAAAGAATGAGGGGTGGGTCATGTCAGGGCGTCGTACTCCCCGCTGTCAATGTTGGTGTCTTTGAGTGTGGCAGAATTGAAATATATGGTTGTTCCTGGCATTATAAAAACTCCACACTATTCCCCAAATCCAAGTTATTTTAATTGACAGCCATTATGGAAAATCAGAGAAAGCCACTCGACAAGCTGTGAATGCTGCTGTAAATTCTGTCATAACGGGTGGTTCTGTATCTGCTGCAATCTGTGCTCCTGCTTTAGTGTATGTGTTCGCTCAGCAGTAGTGGCTTCTACTGATCATGCTATAATACCTACTGTGTGTCAGGCACTGTTCCAAGCATGTCTCAATAATGAATTTCTTCCCCCCAACATAATATTTAGTGATTCTTTGGGAATTTCACATCATATTCCCCAATCCCACTCATTTCCCAGACCCTCCATATCTGTTCTTCACCCTAGCAGAATCCCCCCAAAGGAAAATGTAAAAAAAAATTAAAATATTAATTAAAAAATCCTTCACTCCTCTGTTGTTTGCATCCAGCTTTCCATCCCTTCTTTGTTTGTCTTCATAGCATTGTGTTACACAGTATACCCTTTGGTTCAATCAGCTTTACTTGGTAATCAATCACTCAGGTTCATGGCCTCTGGCTTTTGGAACACCATCAATACTGGACCCTCACTGAAATCCCTTTCGGGTAGTCTGCTGTTGCGGCGAGTCATGGAGATCCGGCAGCCCTGGTTCCAAAGGACCAAACCCTTCACCTGCTCCAGCAGGTCATAGGTGGGGTAGATATTGGGATGAGCCCTGGATGTGATCCTGGGTGGTAGCTGAGTTGTTCACTCCTAGCTTCCACTAGGACTGCCCCCCTCAAGTGAAGGAAGAATCAGTTTTCTTGTACCCATGCCATTAGGGGCACCCCTTCCCCTATGGTGAAGGGTTGGAAACAAAGCTGGGAAATTTATGAAAAATAACTTAATATAAGTTTTAAGTACATATGTGCTTAGAAAGACGTGGGTGTGGGCTCCTACTGGAGAGTAGCAATTGTGTAGCTAGCATTAGTCTTGGAAACCATTTTGATGGCTTTCCAGTTCTGCCCATCAAATTGTTAAACATTGTCTTCCTTGTCTTTCTCTAGTGATAAATAAGTTATATGGTGACTGTGGGTGCCTTGGATGGAATTATCATCAGATAAGGTAAAACTAGGAGCAACCAAGTTTGCATATAGGGTTTAGGACATTCCCTTTGCTATAATGGACTTTCTAATGAGAGCCCTAGAGCATTGTAAGTTCATAGCTGGGAAGGAAGAAAAGCCTAAACAGCATTGCTCTTTGGATTGGAGTTATTAACAAGACACTTTAAGTAGTATCTGGGCTAAGGGTCTTTTTCTACTTTTTTTTTTGCCCCTATAATATCCTGTCTTTCTCTTCTGTCTCATTATCTTATTGTAGTTTTGTTTGATATCAAGTTCATCTTCAATGAGGCAAGATGGAAAAGCAAGGAAATTGTGGTGACACGGGAAGAAAGAGGAACTCCCCATTCTGGAGTTTCTTGCTAGCCAAGGACCAAGAATCCTGGCACCATCACATGTGCTGTGGAAATTACTGATACAGAGATAATACCCTATTAAAATATCATAACCATAAACCAGGCTCTAAGCCTGATGTGTATATCACCTGTCAAGACCTCTCACTTCTCCTGACTATTTTCTGGGGGTCTCCCAAACAAGACTATTAATTAAAATCTTTAAAAGTTAGTGTTTTCTGCCTGTGGAGGAGTTGTATGTCTATGCACTGAAGAAGCCAGAGAAGGATGCTGAATCTCCTGGAGATTCAGATGGTTGTGAACTGTTGTACATGTCCTATGAATCTAGCTCAGGTCATTTGGAAGAGCAGCCAGAACTCTTAACCTCTGAACCATCTCTCACCCAAAATTATTAACTTTTTCCATTACAGGGAAATGTAATGAGCACCATAAGTCCCTGACATCTGGAACTTTATCATCTCAAAAATGTTCATCATGGCACATCCTAGAAACCACTGTGATGCCATTGACATTATTTTTTCCTTTAAAGATAGATTTGTTATGACTGTTTTATGACTATGAATGTTTTGCCTGCCTGTAAGTGTACCATGCAGTACCCTCAAACACCACAAGAGTGGCGCAGAGCCCCAGGAACTGGGGTTAAAGATGGTTGTGAGCTGCCATGTGGGTGCTGGGAACTGAACCCTGGCCCTGTGAAAGAGCAGCAAGTGCTTTCAACAGCTAAGCTGTTGTTCCAGTCCCGTCATTGTCTTCCTTAACGATCCATTAAAACCCATGCAGATCACACAACCTAGCCATTGTTGATTTGGGGAGGAATGGCATTCTTGTTAGAAATCTGTGCCCACAACTGTGTGTGTCTCATCTCTCCTTGGGTACCACTCTATTCATTCTTGTGCTTAAAAATCTGTGTTAAATGGGTCTTTTAGTAAGCTCCAACTCTACCTTAGTAGGGCGTGTCCTGCATTTCTTTTCCATAATAAGGCAGAGGATCTAGCTTTGCATGAATTGAGGTCCCTGAGTGGGAGGGGAACTTTCTAGACTGCCAAGGGGTGGCAGCATGGAACTGTGTCTCTTCACCTGCTACCATTGACACTCAATAATTACAAAGAACTCATTAAACATTATTTCTAGTATAGTTTAAGTGTACCCACACTCATATATTTTTATACACACACACACACACAAATGTTACATAGCTAGTGTTTCTGTTCTAATTTTTATAACTCCAAAGTCTTGTATATATTTATTGTCAGCTAAAGTTTGAATTTGTTTAATTTGCTCTTTCTTTATTTTTAAGATGAGGACACACAGCAGCTTGTCCAACACTTTTTTCAAAGGAGAGAGGCTTTTCTGAGTTGTTGTGAAATGTTATTTATCAGCTGAGTAAAAGAAGTCACTGGACTTAAACCCAGTCACTACTTTGAGAAAACCACCATTGCCCCACAGGGTTCATAGTGGTGGTAATCTTGCCTTCATTTTTATTTTATTGCTCAGAAAAAGTAATTAATGACGGTGGAAGAGAAGAAGCTTACCAATAGGATGTCCTTACACAAGGGAACTAGCACACCGATGGTAGAAGGCAGAAGAAATATTGGTGCAGGGAATTTAAATAAAATGGCATTTGAATTTGGGGCATTTTAATGTGTTGCTGTGGTGTTAAGAAAAGAGGAAAATAATTCTCTAGAAAGAAAAAGAAGAGTATTATTCTGTGCGATTCGCTTTTTTAAGATAACAATGGGAAATATGCAAATCTCACCAAATGTGCCTTCAGAGAAGTGCATCTTTATAATCTCCTAAACAAGAATTATTGACTTTGGATTTGCGGGGACAGGCAGACAATGACAGCATTTCACGCTGAAATTCCTTTGAAGGGTTTCATGAAAATCATGTTTGAAAAGTGAATCTCTGAAGAGAAACATTTTGTGTCTCTTATATTATTATTTAAGCCCATCTCCATTCCCCCTTTCCCGAACAGAGTTTCTGAGCACTGCTATCCAACCCCCACTTCTGTGAAGGCAGTTCTCAAAGTGTAGGTCTGTTGAATGTTTCCTTGGTAGCTGCCCCTGCCACAGTCTTGCTTTTGAGCATGGTCCTTTTCAGACCATGTTGTGGTCTGCCACTGAGCTCAGATGCAGGGTGTATCTGAGTGGCTGGGCCCCCAGTGAACTCTTCCAGAACAGAAGTAATTAGGACTCTCAGAGAAACCAGCTCTCTGATAGATGGGCTTCTTACTTGTTTTGTTTTTGAGACAGGATTTTACTGTGTGGCTCTGACTGGCCTATGTAGACCGGGCTAACTCAAAGTTTGATAACTGTTTTGCCTCCAGAGTTCTGGGATTAAAGACGTGCACCACCACAGTTGGTGAGACCTTAGTAAATGACCACTGTAGTAATTTTGAACCAGTTTTACTTTAAAAAAAATGAGGGAGTCAGTATTTTTAAAATGATCACTGTTTTCATAATCTCTCTCATATCTGTTAAGTCATGAAATAAAACATCATCAGACCAACTATTTTTAAATTGGTGATATAGATTTATGAAAACGCATGTGATTTTTGGTTTTTGGTATTCATTCCCATGATGTAACCCACTGCGTGAGAGAACAGGGAGCGCTCTTCTCATCTTAGGCCTTCAGGAACACATTTTGCTTTGTTAAGCAGGCTTCCTATAGCTTCGCTGTGAAGTTCCCTTTGAAGAGCAGGATGATAAATAATGGGGCCTTTCCAATTGTTGTTTGCCAAAAGGTATTGTGGAGGTTTTTGTGTGCACGGTGACTCGTGTCTTCAGTGTTGTGCTGTGGCCTTGGTCCCTAGGAGCCGAGGATGGAAATGCCTGTGAGTCTCCAACCTGGCTGTCCCCACTGGCACTGTGTTTGCCAGTTCTAGAGGAGCTGGCTGTTTGGAGAGCTCTGCAGCCAGAGATGTGCTGGAGGGCCCTTCTGGTAAGAGTGCCTCTCTCTCGAATGATTTGTTTGAATGAATTTCCAGACTGAAGCTGTGTGTTTCTTCCATCTCCATCCCCTTAGACTTGGAGCTTGTACTACCTGCTTCCTCATTTTGCTTAAGTTGGATTTTCTCGAGTCTGAACACTGTGCTTTAATAAACCCAAAGTGTCTTGTCTGTTGGAAACTTCTGTTCCTTTGTGTTTTTTGCGAATGAAAACTGCTTATTTGATACTTCTAGGGCTGTTACCATATTCTGCTTCAGGCAGTTATTTACAAATTTGCTTATATAATCAAAATAGGAGTACTTTTTCTTGTCATAAATAATTACATTAATTTGAATGCCAAAGGAAAAAAATGCCTTGGCTTATTCTTCTAGTATTTTGACCAAATACCATTTCATTTCTAAGGCAGTGTTTTAGTTAATTTGCTTGTCTTTGTCTTTGTTTTATTTTGTTTTAAGAATTTGCTTCATTGGAGGAAACATCTTCAGAGCTGTCATGAGGCAGAAATGTATTTACATCTTTAGTAGTGACAACCAAGATTTATAAAGCATCAGAAAGCCCATTGGCACATTGAAAGTTAATGATGTTTTGAATCAAATTATAGTATGATGTGCAGAAATATTTTGCAATTCCAGAAGGCACCCTAAACACAGCAAGGAATGTTTAACAGAACAGAACACGTGGTATTGTATGTTGAATAACTTTCCTTCTGCACAGGACTTTATGAAATGATGTTTTTGGGGTGGGGGGGACAGATATGAAGGGTGGATGTTCACTGGTACATCATTTCCTTCATGAAGCTCAGTAATTGCTGTAGTTGGCTGACTTCACCAGTGAAGCTCTCCCGCACTCTGTTGTGGGGCTCAAGCAGACATTGAATGGCTTTGTTATACTGAGGTACAGAACAAAGGCTTCCCATCATCTCTGAGTGCCAGGAATTAGGACTGGAAAATAGCATCTAGTCTCTTTCCATTACCCATAAGCAATACGTATGTGCCAAGAAAAGCGAACTAGAATAGCCTTGGAAATAGACGGGCTGCGGCCGTGTGAGAGCCTGCTAAGCCACCGGAGGCTGTTACCTCCACTCTGTGGCTCGTTTCTCATCATGCCCACCCTTGCTCACACAGATCTCTGCTAGAACTTCTCAGACAAAGGGATTTTAAGTTTCAGCTTGTTGGTATTCTGAATTATCCACATCCCTATCTTCCTATGAACAGTGGGATGTTCTGCTGACTTTGACAAAACCCTCCCATTTAGACTACACCATGCTTCAGGGTGGATACCTCTCTATAGCCCCTCATAGAACGTTCCACATAGGAAGGGCAACAGGAAGGATTTGTTTTCACTTGCCCACGTGGTCACTGGCACAGCAGACTGGGCGGCAGTAGCCTTATGGGCTGTTGTCTCCTTCTTTTTGCTTTTTTTTCTGAGTACTCTTTTTTTTTCTACTTAGATTTGCTTTTTTTAATTCCTTTTAACTACTAATGAACTGGCATATATTAGGTGAATTTTTTGATATTTTATGAGATCCTGTAGACTGGTAATTAATTTGAGGGACTCGGGAGGTCTTCTGGTACATTGCTGGTGAGGGCATGGTCGTTGCTGATGGTCTAAGAAGAGTCCTTTCTAGGTGTATTAGGCATTCTTTCTACTTGATTTGGCAATGTCACCGTGCATTCCAGAGATTGCCTTTACATGTTTAATATTGTGAATTATGCCCCTCTACTCACAGTCTGTATTTGTTGGAAGTACGGCATGGTCCCAGAGCTTTCATAGACACTTGTGATTTCCAAATATGCAGTGGTGACAGGGCAGAGAATTGTCTGGGAGATACACTTTTTATTTATCAATATTGGTGGTAAGAGCTTTCTGAACCTTACTTCTGGGGACATTGGGCCATACTGAAATCAAAGTATCCGAAGTCTCTAACAGAACCTAGTGTCCCTCTGAGTATTCTGCTTCATGTCCCCAATGCCGCACTGTTTCTGGGTATTCTGCCTCTTATCCCCTTAATTTCAAAGTCAGGAGAGAACACTGAGATCCAGAAAGACATTTTTCACATTAGCTGAACCAAGAGTTTTATCCAAGGCAGCTAAGACTAATTTAATCTACTTCTCTTCCTTTCCTTAATCAGAATTCTCATAGAGGGATTAATTAGCAATAAAGCAACATGAGAGAAAGGGGAAGAAAGCGAGGGCATAGATAATCCACAAACTATACATAATCATCTCTGGGTAATCAAATGTTAACTGTCATTAACATGACATTTTCTTTTAAAGCCAAGCAGAAAATTATGATTTTTGGCATTAACCTAATCTTTAATTATAGAGCAGCTCTATTCTTTCCCTGTGTTAGTTCAGAGAGCTATAAATTATATTAGTCTAGGGCTTTTGTGCTATTTCCTTTCCTTTTCCATGATTTATATAGTCAGAATACTGACCTATAATTAAGTGTTCTTGAGAACGGCCTCCAGTTAATTAAATGCTGTGGAGTGTGTAGGGTGTGCTGTGCCAAAATTCCAAAGGAAGAGGCCAGTCCTGGGTTAACTATCTCTGCAGAGGCTGGGTAAGTCTCAGTGATAGTCGCATATGACTGTTGGAGCCATTATACAAAATAAAAATGAATCTCTCTCTTGGCTATTGCCTGTAAAAGGATATAAAATTCATCTTGTTTTTCTTTAAAAAAAACAATTTAAAGATACAATTTTAAAAAGCAGTTGTCTTGTTTGAAACATGCCCTGGATTTTAACTACTGGCTAAGCAGGTTTATGACAAGGAAACAGAAATGAAAGTCATGTCTTCCTCTCATACTTCCTTACAGCCCATCTTTATACTGTAAAAAGAGAAGACGCTGGGGAGTCACAGTGGTCCAAGGCATTGCTCCTCCGTGTAGCGCCATGAGTCCTGGGAAAGGATGCATACCAGCACTCTCTTGTCTAGTACCAGGGGCTCCCAAAATTCCAAGGCTGATCTGAAGCTCATCTCTCTCTCGATCTCTTCATCCTCCCCCTACCCACAGTGCCTTCCTGCCCATTCCTTTGTTTCGGATGACAGGATCCCAAGGACGTTTCTGGGACCCAGGGCAAGTCAAGAGGTGGGGGCTGGGTGCAGAGGAAGGAGATGGGCTTTGCTCTTTGTGGAACGACTTATTCAGAAGGGCCTCCAGACCTGCCTAGGACGGCCTCTAAGCATGTGTTTAAGCAAGAGCTTATTGTACTTGTTTGCCTGTGTATAGGAGGGCACACTCATGGGCACAGTTGGGTGGAGGGAGCTGGATTCACAGATACATCTGGTACACAGAGTGCTTTAAGTAGTCACAGCATTTTAAAAATGGGAAGGTCTCAGTCTCAGATCCAGATAGCTGATTCTTTAGAAAACTTCAAACGCTGGTCACACAGTATCAGTGTACTCTTTAGCTAACCAGTGTTGGCACAGTGATGGGATGGCTGTGCTCCCTGGCACTTAGATGTCGGGGTACACTGCTCCCCGGACTGTGTGGGGACCAGCATATGTTTCCTTTCCTTATGTTGTAGTGGTCGCTTGCATGTTGATGTTTGAGGGAGAAATGGATAAGTTGAGAGCCAGAATTAGTCTTGGTCAGGTCAAGCGGGAAGCAGGGAAAGTGGCAGGGTAGGCATCCAGACGTGCAGCCACAGGATGCTGATGCTCTTGGAGGACAACACTAGCAGCACATTCCTTTCTCCTCTCTTCTCCTCTTGTCGCTTCTTTCCTCTTCCTCCTCACCTCCCCCTTTACCCTCTCCTTCTACCTAGCATACACACACACATTCTCTCCATTTCTCTCTCTCTTTCTGTTTCTGTGTCTGTCTCTCTCCATCCCCTTCTCTTCTTCTCCCGCCTCCTCCCCTCCCATCCCCTCCCTTTCCTTTCCTTCTTTTCTTTTCCCCATGCCTCCCTTCTTTCCTACTCAAATTCTCTTTCTGTAATCCAGGCTAGCCCAGAACTCACTGTGTGTCCTTCGTCTACCTTAGAACTCATGACAATCCTTTTGCCTTAACCTCCCTAGTTCTGGGGTTACAGACATAACCCAGAAGGACAATTTCCTTCTTTTAATGATGTCCACAACTGCCCTAGAGTTTTCTCTGATTGACGTTTGTCAAAGCACCATGTGTTTCAGAAACCTGTGATACACACACTCTAACTCAGATGTGCATTCTAAGATTTCAGTCCTATAGATATTTTCCTCTCCTGCCACCTGAAAATAAGACTCTCAGGTAGTCTTTCCCATGTATGATACTTGTTTTCAGTAATTTCAAACCAGCAAAATGACTACCTGAAAACGGTCTCTGGCTCTGATCAGTATTTGTTAGAGCCCCTGTTGGAGTCTCTTCTTCATGCCTGGAAATGGAATCCTTGTTTTATGTGGGAACTCTTTAACCTGTGGCCCAAATATCAAAAGTTAATGTATTTTTACAGCAGTGGCATGTAAGTTGTATGCAGTACTCCCTTCAGTTCTGAGTACTCCTTTGCTTTCATAGTATAAGCTGTTCTTTACTTTCACATAGAAATCAGAGTGTCAGAAAAGATGGATATTGTGATGCCTTAGACAAAAATAATATTTTCTTGGTGTTGAATTTTGCTCATAATCATTGTTTCCATTTTTTTCAAGATGCATGCCTCACATTTGGTTTGTTTTGGTAATTCTTTCAGAAAGCCATCATAGATGCCGAACATGTTCTTTTTGGTACTAATACTTGTGTTCTTCTGGCTAGTGGCCCTCTAATACCAAAGCAAATTCACCAACACATCATAGCAATTCCACATAAAAGTTCCTCTATAGAAGCACATATGAAGACATGCTCTGACGTAGAATAATACAACACTTGCAGCAAGGGATAAGCTCACAATGTGTATAAATAACGCCTTGGGTAACAATTTTCCTTATAAATAAATGCCACTCACTTTAGCTATATCTTATGGTTTCCATCAAAATCAAGTTCCCATTCAGTTAAACACATGTTGGTGTTATTGAAACTGAGCCACAGGATGATTTGGAGCAGCACTGTGCTCCGCTCGTCCACATTGGAGGTCAGGAAATGCAACCTTTAAGTGACCTGCATGGGTCCCTTCAGAGGGAATCATGCTCCGTGCCTGCTGTCAGTGGCTGGCTTATCAGTTCCTCTTTTCACAACACTAAAGGAGTCTCATTTGACAGTTTCATACCAAATTGTCCTTTCTGTCCAATCACAGAAATAATGAGAGAACCCAGTAGGGGAGAATTTCTTCATTGTCTCAAAAACTCCTGCTGTAGAAAGGTCATTCAACAAGAATTGGGGAGCCATATCTTTTATCTAAAAGAGAACTCTTTAAGGAGGGGAATGAAAGGATTCTACACAAGTTTAATTTTAAAGTTATCATTCAAGTCAGTTGCCCATCTAAGCCACAACTCAGATCCCTCTGCATTCTGTTTTCCCACAGTTCTTTGCCTGATGAGGTATCTCACTGGATACCCCTCTAGATTGTTTATAATTTTTGGCATAATGCATGTGCTTGTTGGACACATTTTTAGGGGCTAGTTTCATGAAAAGTCTGGAGACTTTTCTGGTTTAAATAGAAACCCATTTTCTGTGAGTATTTTCTCTCTGCTCTTGGTTGTACCAACAACCCTTCAGGTAAGGAAGACAGCAGATGTAGCTTTATAAGAATTTCCTTGATTTCTGTTCTTCTCTCACTGTCCTATGGGCTGTAAAGCATTCATGCAGGGACTAGTGTTTGAAACCTTGTATCTAGAGTTCTCCTTTTAAAACTTGAGAGAAGACCGCTTTCTGAATTAGCTTGAGCAGCTGATGGGACTGGGAAAACTAAAAGCCTCCAGGTAAGTCCCCAGTGTGGACATCTCCATACCTCCAGGTAAGTCCCAGCTTGTCAGTGTGGACGTCTCCATGGGTCTCATCAGGGTTCCCCATGAGATCAGGGTGCACCTACTCAGGAATTCAGGCTGGATATTTGCAGTTTGGATCTTCCCGAAGGGAAGACATGAGTTCCATACCAATTCATGCTTCCAAGAGTTCAATTAAATTGCTTCCAGTCACCCAGCTCTCCGGTGGTAACTGGGGTCACCTGTAGTTCTCCCTATTCCATGTGGGCACTGTCTTACCCAAGGCCTTGCTCTCTGCTGCCTTGTCTTAGGAACTGGTAGGTGTGGTACCCCAAAGGACTCTGTAGACATGAGAGTTGTTGAGCTTAGAAGATACTCTCTATAATAGCTGTACTTACAGAAAGATCTTCAGAATAATAAAGTCCTTGGGTTTTAATTATTCTAATACAGATGTGAGCTACCAAAGCCCCAGTCTAATGAAATAAGTTGTAATGAACACAGATATTGATAATTCTAGTGTTTAGAGTCAGTGAGATTTGTTAGTTTGGCTAACTGCTAAGGGGGAGAAATCAAGACGCCCAAGACAGGCAGAGAATTAAGTACTTGACTAAAAAACATGGGTTTAGGGGTTCTCTGCTATTACTGCCTAAGTGACCTCACTCAAATCATATGATCTCAACTTGTTCATCTGTGAAATCAAGATAATTTCAATTGGAGGCTGTTATGAGGATCAAGTGGTATTATATTAGTTAAATGTGCCTCGTGTTGCCTGGAAGTTTTAAGTTTACTGTAAGTGTTACTGTCAAAAGCATTATCTTCATTGATGGATTGATAAAAAAAATAGGTATCAAGGTGTTGTGAGATTTTTTTTTCTTTTTGAGAGGATAATGTTTAACTGGAGGTTAGACTCAGGCTTCACATAAAATAAGGGTGTGCTTCCCCACTGAGCGGCATCCCTAGCCTCAGGAATTCTTCTTTGTCATGGGTTCTATGTTGGATTGTGAATACTCTAGATTTCTGTCCATTATTTAGCTTAGCCACTCACCCCTTATCTTCTTACTACCTCAAAGTTTTCAGTAGTTTTTTTAAAAATGAGAACAAGGAATGACGTTGTCTATGGGGTATTTTGAGAAGGCCACATTTGGAGTAGAGAATTCATGAGAGATGGCTGGAAAAGTTGTCTGGTGCAACCGAGTGCCAAGTGGATTGAGTAGTGTGAACTGCGCATCTTAGTGAATGAGGCCAAGGTG
This sequence comes from Bramus lutescens, assembly GCA_001685075.1. Taxonomy (NCBI): domain Eukaryota; kingdom Metazoa; phylum Chordata; class Mammalia; order Rodentia; family Cricetidae; genus Bramus; species Bramus lutescens. The sequence continues at coordinate 58,991 of LOEQ01003816.1, forward strand.
TCTCTTGCTTTAGATCCCTAACCTGAACCACATGAGACAGAATTTTGTTGGGGGTAATCAGAGTTGATAGCATGAGTTTTGAAAATCCTTCTAAGTTTAGGGGGGAGAAGCAGTAACCCTAAGCACCACATAAAACAAACTTCTATTTCCTTTTATTGCACTTGGTAAGGGTTATTAAGAATGTAATTCTTTCTGCTTGCTATGTGATTAGCAGCCAAGCCTTTTGGGGGTAAATTTCCATTGCAAGGTTCTTGTTATCGCAAATGAAACTCGCATGCCTAATTCTCTTTCCTCCATATTGAATCCATAGCCCTTTAAGTCTAACGGCAGGCTAAAAGTGATTCCAATCCTCCGATGTTGATTCTGGGCCATATGTTAGCACTAATTATATAAATGAGACTTGGTGGAAATGTGACATGCAAAGCATTCCGAGCTTAAGGAATTATCTAAATGAATTCTCGTTGCAGCAGGAGTGAGGAGAAGCATAGAAATGTGGGTGCAGGTTTTGAGCATATGTTAACAGGCCAGCATGGCCCTCCGTTGTCTTTATTTGTCTAACGATAAGGACTACGGCTGGAACATTGTGTCAGAATATTTTAAGTGTCGCTCTTGTGAAAATGGCACTTCACACCTACAGTTGGATCTATTCTCCAAATAAGCAGAGGGAAAGGACAGGATAGAAAAGGTCAGAGTCAGCAGTGTTTGATGCCTTTGAACATTTATAATTCATTCGAGTTAGTTGTCATGGTTATTATGTTCTAGGATCAGGAGATTTGGACAAAACCATTCCTTTCCAGCACCAAACACATCTTCAGTTTGGGTTTTCAAACTAGAGGGGTAAAGAATAGGAACTAGATGAAAGGGAAGGATAACGTCACGAAGAGCCAGTCCTTTCTGAACGTCTATACGAGCTTGGGATTAGCTCCCTTGGAGCATACTGATTGTGGGCAAGGAGAGGTTTAGGATCCTAAAGCCTAAGGTGATTCGATGGTTCTTAACCTGTGGGTCACAACTACTTTGGCAAACCTCTATCTCCAAAAGTATTTACATTACAATTCCTAACAAAAGCAATATTATAGCTATGAAGTAGCAACAGGATAATTTTGTGGTTGGGGGTCTTTACAACATGAAAAACTGTATTAAATGGTCACAGAATTAGGAAGGTTGAGGACCACTATGATAGAAGGTCAGCTCCCAGTCTTGACCTGGAAGTGGAAACATCTTGGACCACCAAAGTTGACCACACTGTCTTGGATTCTATATTCGCTGAACTTCAGAATCTCCTTGTATATTGTGTTCTTCTGACTTCCCACAAAGACCAGTGTCTGATGGTAACTGTTTTCTGAAATTATGGGACTATCTAATGTTTATAGAAAACTTGAATATGTGCTGAATATATTTGTCTTTGTTTTGTTTGAAAGAAGGTCTCATTCTATGGCCTGGGCTGCCCCAGAACTTACTATGTAGTCCAGGCTGTCCCTAATCTCATGATGTCCTATCTACTTCAGTCTTTCTCCAAACTGTAGGGACAGTAGTCACTAGCACCTGTCTGGAACCTAACTGTGCACTAAATATTCAATACCATTGTCTTGGTTAATCCATACTGCTGTGTTCTTGGATAGATGTTGTTGTACACATTGAGAAATGTGTACTAAGGCTAAGGAGGCTAGACAACTTGGATAGTATCACATAAACAGGTGTGATAGACTGGGCTGGAGTTTGAAGTGGGAATGACCATCTGTGCCTGTCATCCAGGTCCATAGGACATGGGGACTGTAGAGGAGCATCCTGCAGTCTGGCATTCCTACAATCCTTGGTGGCAAGTGAATGTCACTAGTCACGCATCCTGTACTTGTTTCCCTACACAGGTGACATGAGTGGATATGGGGTCATCTGCTGTCCATGCTGTGGTGGTGTTTACGTCATGAGCACCCAGAAGCATTGCCTTAACTGTAGAACATTCTCTATGGAGGAAGGAGGAAAACTGACTGGGGAAACATAGTGTGCCTCTGTCAATAAAAGCTTGGTGGGACTGAATTCCATGGGGCCGAAATCGAGAGCACAAATGACACCCATCAATTTTGGTAGGGCAGTGGGGAAGAAACTATGCCATAGAAACGATGGCATTCCATCCAGGTTACATTTGCACAGAGAGCAGTAGCGTAATTTCAATTAGTAAATGTTCTCTATTCTAGTTAATTATGTGATTTATTTATATATTTTAACTTTAACTTGCATACGAAGTATTAAGTTTCACAATGGCATTTTCAGGTAGCTTATTTTTTTGATCCTCCGCTTCTCTTCTTTCCTGACCACTCCCTTTCTGCCCTTTGACCTCCGTCAACTTGCCTTCCCCTTTATGTCACAGGTGTTGAATTGTCCTCCTCCACTTCCTCAACCACTCTTTCCCCTTCGTCCCCTGCTCCTCTTTTAGTAGCCTGTACCTGCATTCTTGCCCCATGCATGCATATAGACAAACATTCAAAACTCCAAAAGATAAATATTGCATGCCCTCTCTCATAACTCAATCCAAGCTTCTGATACTTTTCTTACCAGTTTCCAAATACATCCATTTCCTCTGAATTTTGTAATTGTGTTTTTCTTTATAAGTCTATAACATTCCATTGTGTATATACCACACATCTAATACCCACTGATATATCGATGGACATCTAGACTGGTTACAGTCCTTTGCTATTGTGAGTCAGGTAGCAATAGCTATGGGTGTGCAGCAAGTCCTTCTTCAGTAGACATAAAGTCCTTTGAGTATATGCCCACGAGTGGTATAGATGGTCGTACTGATGCTGTAATGGCTGTACCAGTTTGCATTCCAGCTGACAGGAATTAGGGAGCCCCCTCTTCTTGTCCTCACAAGCATTTGATATCATCTGTTTTCTTGATTGCAATTCTAGTTCCATGGTAAGATGAACTCTCAAAGCACTTAAAAGCATCATTTTCATGGTGGGATGGACATTAAACACTTCCTAAAATATTTATTCGTCACTTCTGTTTCTTCTTTTGAGAACTGTCTCTTCATTAGCCCACTTATTGATTGGTTGTGGGCTTTCCCTGGTGTTTAATGTTTAAAGCTGTTTGTTCATTCTAGTTATGAATACCGTATCTGAAGTTGAGCTGGCCATGATTATCTCCCATTCTATAGACTATCTGTTCAGTTTGCTCAAAAGTCCTTTGTTTTGCAGAAGCTCTTTCACATTGTGCAATCTCCTTTGACAATTTGGAGGGAGTGTTTCTTATGCTATTTGGGCAGCACAGAAGTTTCTAGTGTAAACTTACTCCTTGAACTGTTTCCCATTGTAGATTGTAGTCCCAGTGTTTGGGGTTTTAAACTCGTCTATGATTACATTTGAAATGATTGTTTTGTGAGCTGAGAGACACAACTCTCACCCCAATCTTCTGCAGGTGGGTGTTCAGTTTTGCCAGCACTCTATTTTCCCAGTGTATTTGTGGCACCTTTATTGAAAATTATGTGGCCACAGCTGTGTGGGTTTATTTTGGGGTCCTTTTTTGTGTTCCACTGGTCTAGATATTGTTTTTTTGTGCCAATATCAGGCTTTGCCATTGTTCTACAATATAATTTGAAGTCAGACATTGTGATACCTTCAGCACTATTGTTTCTACTTAGGACTCCTTTGGCTCTCCAGGGTTTGTGATTCTACATGAATTTTAGGATTGTTTTTCTGGTTATGTGAAGAGTAACGTTGGAATTTTGGTGGGTGTTACATTGAAGTTGTAAATTACTTTTGATAGGAGAGCCATTTTCACAGTTTTCTTCTAATCCAGGATAGTGAGAGATTTATCATATGGACAGGTCTTCTATAATTTCTTTCTTCATTGTCTTTAAAGGTTTTTTTCTGTAGTTTTATGAGTATATTTGCTTTTCTTTGCAAATAACACTTTCTAGTATCGTGCATATCAAACTCAGCATTGACAAGTTTATGTTGGCATACTTGATCAGCCAAGATTGCGGAAATAGCCATAATTTTGTCTTTCCCTTTTATAAGGTATTGGTATTTATTTATATTATATAATATAGATGTCTATATATAGTCCTGGTGCCTTAATTTGGGAATGAAAGTCTATACTCTAAAGAGTGTCTACACACCCAAAGATTGAACTGAACTCACATCAGGTTCACAGTGAAGTGTGTGTACGTGGTCTGTAAATCCATGCCAACGTTAATAACACCCACAGAATGCAAGTGCCAACCATGGAGTCTGTGAATTTTCAGGCGATCCACCAGCTTAGAGATCTCAGTTTGCAGAGGAGCATTTCTTTGGTGTCTTGTTTATCCATTTCTCACAGTACCCAAGAAAGATAGCGGCTGTGAAGGAGCATTTCCAGAGTTGTACTCTTGTGATTCTCTTCTACCAAGAAGTAAAGGGAATTCCCTTGGAGCACTTGATCACCGCAACATCTTTATATGCTGGCCTGCAGCCACCAGACGGTGAACCTGAGTGGCGATAATATTTCTCATTCTCCTTGACACAGCCTACAGCTCCCTAGGGCATCACTGCTATCTGAGGCAGCGAGGTATGTATGGGCCTCAGAGTTGACAAGCTGTGAGGCCAGTTTGTACTTGCTGTGATTCTTCTTTCAAGCTGATTCTTCTTTCAAGCTGATAGTAACTCAAAAGTTTATTTGCCACTTACTCTTTTCAGAACTCCAGGGCACTAATTTCTCAAGACATTTTGAAAGGGGCCACGTATTGCATAATCATCATTGAAATCCAAGCTACGTACTATGTGGACAATAGAATATCTTTTCCTGAGTTGAGGTGCTGATTTTATGATAACTTAGCCACTTCATGGTCGACATTACATAACTAAACTTACTGCCTTTGGAAACTAAGGGGCAATGAGAAGCTGGGAGGGGTCTATGGATCCTGAAGGGTGCTTTCCTTTCTCTGCAGAATATTTTGAAGATATGATGAGCCAACAGTTTCTGTTAGAGCACCATGTACACATTCTTGGGAAATCCTAGAGTTCTTAAGCATGATACATCAACAATGACAAGACTTATGGATAAAACGGAGTTAAAACAGAGCAGACCAAAGATGTGTGATATGACCTAATATTCTTAGAATATAGTAGGCCTAATTAAAAATTCGAGTGCATTGAAGAGGCATGTCAAATTCCTTACAATGAGGGGCTACATATATCCATCAAATATTATATGTCTTTACCTCTAAAAGAAAAGCAAGTAGGTAGATAGGACTAGGGTGGAGGTATTGAGGCTGCTGGAGTTTTATAGATCAGATGCAGAGAAACATAAAATTTCTCAGACATTTGTGGTCATACAGAGTGAGGAGCAGACAGATGGGTAAAACGTGCAAAGTACAGCCATCTCCAATCCCCTCACTATGAGAACATGTAGTTTTGGCTCTGTGATTTACTACCAGCCCTTCAGGTTCTCAGAGAACTCCTGCAGGACCTATGTAGTGCCTTCCTTAGGATGATGTCATTGCTGAGATTGCTGATCCCGTAGCATTAGCGTATGCTACAGATGGGTTTTGGAGAAGGAATCTGATTTTGTCAGGGTATTTTAGTGATAATTCAACCAGCTGAATCCTGTATGTTTTATGTGTGAAGAGTCTTGCTTCATTCTGAGCAATAGGACATTTATAGATAGCAAAGTTGGGCCAGGGACCTAGACCGTGTGCCAGCATGTCCTCAACCATGTGGATATATGCACATCTTTATTTAGGATGATCTAGAGGTGCACACAGAAGGCTTCAAGGGAGGCTCACATGTACAAACAATCTTTAGCAATGTGATTTTGGGAAGATTCTCTGTCTAGTCTGGGTAGGATTATAGGAATGTAGTTGCCTCCTAATGAAGCAGGATCAGGTAAAGGTGGAACACAGAGCTCTCAAGTACCTGTGTTGACCTTTAGAGGTCCCTAGCACTCTGGCTCAGATATTTCAATCCTGTCTTTTGCTACCTGAATAGATGCTTGTTTGGAACATGACTCCTTCATTTACATGCATCTGAATATTTAGAATATTTATTTAGTATTTCAATATAAATTTTAAAATGATTACATTTTATTTATTTGCCTCTGTGTATATATGTCTCTGTGTGTGTGTGTGTGTGTGTGTGTTTATTTGTTGGCATGCACATGCCACAACACACATGCAGCTTGCAGAATTCAGTTCTTCCCTTCCAATATGTGGGTCCAAGAAATTGATCTCAGGTCTTTGAGCATGAAAGCAAGTACCCTTACCCAGGGAACAAATCTCTGGCTTGAATGCTTGTGGTCATCTAGACATGCACCCACCTACTTTCTGATGGACTGCCAGAATTAACATACAACCTGTGACTCTTTCTTCGTCATGCCATAAGCTCTTCTCAGGTCAACTGGTCTACAGAGTTTTCCTCCGATTACAGAGGGCATTTGAAGGGCATCTTAGAAGTGCTGGAAGTATAATGATTTCTAGTCTACATTCATCTACTGGGATGAGACCAGGTAGACTTCAGACCCCTTTAGCAACAGTGTTGGGAAGTCCAGAGAAAAGATTCTGGGAGATGCAAATGCAAGCAAGACTCTAAGTTGAAATTCTGGTTCTTCAGTGAATCAGTTAGATGGGAGGTTCAAGAAAAGTTGAAATGATGCTTACTTATGAGCCTTTATCCCATAAGATCCCTTGATCTGTGGCTAGGCAACCTCTCCCAGTTGTGTTCATCCTTGTGACACAGTGACATGATGCTGTCATCTATGAAGTCTATACAAGAGGACCATGAAGTTGAGATTTAAAATCCCACAGACAAATCTTGTAATATTTTAAGTAAGTTTACAAGGTGTTGTTGGGCCATGTTATAGCTATTCTGTGACATGTGAATCTCAAGGCTACAGGTTGGATATTCTGCTATGGTTTCTTTATTATTAATTGAAACTGAAAATAAAATTTAAGAAGGAAATGTATTCCCCTGCTGTGACTGAGTGTTGCTTAATGAGCCATTCATAAACCTTGAAATCTTTCCCCTACCTGTCTCCAGTAGGCAAGCTTAGCGCAACTCTTCTCCAGAGCCAGGTCAAGGAACACAGTCTGATCCCATGAAGGGTTAGAGCCGCCTGGGCCATGGTTACCATAGCAATCTGAACACCTGGGGGGTCTCCGCGTACTGTAGCCACCTGCACACATGGGGAATCTCCATGCTCCATAGTTTGCACACATGGGAACCTTCATGCAACATAGTCTGCACACACGGGGAATCTCCATGCACCATAGTCTGCACACATGGGGAATCTCCATGCACCATAGCTGTACACAGGGGAAATCTCCATGTGCTGTAGTCTGCACACATGGGGAATCTCCATGATCCATAGTCTGTACACAGGGGGAATCTCCATGTGCTGTAGTCTGTACACATGGGGAATCTTCATGCACTGTAGTCTGCACACATGGGAAATCTCCATGCACTGTAGTCTGCCCACATGGGGAATCTCCACGCACTGTAGTCTGCACATATGGGGAATCTCCATGCACCGTAGTCTGACCACATGGGGAATCTCCATGCACTGTAGTCTGCACACATGGGGAATCTCCATGCACTGCAGTCTGCACACATGGGGAATCTCCATGCACCATAATCTGCCCACATGGGAAATCTCCATGAACCACAGCAGCCTGCACACATAGGTAATCTTGATCCACTTCTCTGGTTTCAGAATCACAGCTAAACTTCAGTGTTAACATGATAAGATTAGAATTACACAAGTCACACCAGTAGGTGTGTCTCTGAGGCTTTTTCCTGCTAAGATAGGGAGGGGAAGATCTGTCTTCAGTATGGGCAGCACCATCCATGAGCTGGTTGCCTAGATGGAATAAAAGAGGGAACGGGGCAAGCCAATTGACCGAGTGCCAGCCTTTCTCTCTCTGCTTGCTGCTGTATCCTCCTTCCCACATCACGAAGGACTGAATGCTCTCTACCTTCCCTTAAATGGCTTTTTTTCGGGTATTCAGGTATACCTTCACATTGTGGTATGACCGTAACAATATAAAAGTCAACAATTCAGAAGATCACAGAGTAGCTTTCTGCTGTTGAGCCTTATTTCAACTCTTCCTCATGCTAGCGGAATAGAGATGTCGCTGCCCAGCATCTCTGGCAGCAGGGGTTGGCTTGCTGAGAGGAAACCTGCATAATTCTGCAACTGTGTTTTACCTGGGGAGTGTCAAAGGTACCCAGTGTTCATCATCATAGCTTATGTGGCCATTGGAAAGCCCTCTTGTAAAAGGCGGACAAAGTATAATTCTTTTCTTTGACTAGGTTATGCAAATTGTACAACCTCCTTATCTGAATGTTATGCAAATTAGGGACCCTCCTTATCATATCACCCATTTGAAGCAGGGAATGTAGCAAACTGAAGACCAAATGGAGCAAAGAAAGCTTACCAGAGTATATTACAGCAATTTGGAATTTATAAAATGATTTCATGTTTATAATTGAATGCATGTAGCAATTAGGAAATAGCAAATCAAATATATGCATTAAAATTGAAAGTGAGAGTGTATACTTCTAGACTCCTTGGACTAAATCTGAATTGATTTAGGTATCTGGCAGTGTCTTGGAGCTTCACTATGTGCAGGGCATTTCACTTGAAGATCTGCTACAAAGCTGTCTGCAACTGCAAAGTCTATTTATAGCCTGGATGCTGTCTGGATAATCACAAGATGAATTCATCTTTCCTCCAACATCCAGCACCTGAGTACAGAAACAATGCTACCTGGATTGACACAGGTATGGGAAATCTACCCAGGCTTTACCATTCAGAGACCCCTTTGTATGTCTGGATGGTACACAGATGGCAGGGACCATGAAGGGAGGGATGAGAGCAGGGAAGCCTTGTGTGACAAAAGCATTTGAGGTGGCCTCTGTGAAGCCCCAATGGCAAGCAAAGAAGTCTAACCACTTACATCATACAGACTGACTTTTATGGTAGACCTCTGATTGAATTTTTGGTGTGTGTGTGTGTGTGTGTGTTTTATTTCATTCTCAGTCTATGTTATCTTTGAAATTAACAGAGTCCCTTTAAAATGGTTGTCTGTGAATTTTCTTCCCCACATATGTCTTGAAACGGTTTCATTTCTTCTTTTAAAACATTATAGCCATTTCAAAATGCTCTATTTTGTATTTAATTTCTCCATCTCATATAAAAGACATGTTCTTCACATAATTACATAAAAATGGGTTTGTGAATGCCCTGGAGATCCATGTGATGAGCACATTACAGGACCCTAAGTAATAATAATCTCCTGTTTAGATAAGACCTGGTTTTCAGGACAGTTTTTGTTTGTTTGTTTGCTTGTTTTTCACATTTTAATATATCCAGAATATGGCTGTGCTCAAATACACTTGTTTATTTTGGTCCACAGGATGTATCTGAACTATCACAGATGAGTTCGCCTGGCAGGATGCACATCTCTGCCTGATATTTTAGAGGCTAACATAACAGAACGAACATGGAAATCATTGCCCTGTTTGCTGTGCACAAAGCAAATGAAGATCAGCAAAGTGAGTGGAATGTAGGAGGCAGAGAGGAGACAGAAGGAAAACCAGGTTCTTAGGCAGGGAGCAGAGAAGGAACATCAGTATAGAAACAGTCCACGCATGGGAGCACCATGGGATGGGTCACCAGTACATAGAGAGGCCTTTGCAAGATGCAGCCCCTGCTCCATCGACAGCAACTCAAAGCTTTGTGGAAACACAGGTCCCTGCCTAGAACTGGAAATTGGTGGCAAAGGCCAGAATCTGGCTTAACAATCTGACCTCGCCAAAGCACTGCACACTAGTCAACAAACTGCAGTTCCTGGAGGGTTTCAGAGCTTATTTCTGCTCTGAGGAGATAGGATAGTCTGGACCCCATGCCCAGGTGTGGATGGGGGAGAGCTGGGGACTGGAAGAAAGAAAGAGCAAGGGACAGGACCTATCAGGGAGTGCATGGCAGGAGCTTCCCTCTGAAGCCGGTGCCCTGAGTTTTCCTTTCCAGAGACCTTAAGATCAGGTGGCACTGCAGTTATTATAATCAGAACGAAAGGACTCTGGAAAGTCCAGAGAGCAGCGACATTGCAGTGTCTGTGCGTGCCCACTCTCAGCACTCCCCACGGAATGTCCCACATTGCTATAGCTGGCCAGTTTTAAGGACAGGCTGCTAATAACTGTTTGCCTAGACTTCTAGGAGGCTGAACTGAGTGGAGGTTCTAAGCAGCTACAACCTCGGAGAGAAAAGACTCCAAACTCTGGGCGTTGAGCCTATAGCTAGAGAAGAGGAAGGCAAGCAACCATGGCTGGAGGGCTAGTGCTCCATGGGCACACTACTAACACCAGGCTGTGTCCCTGGGATGCAAGCTACCGAAGGAAGGATTTTAATATTGAGGGTACCATGGACGAATCTGTGTGAATTAAATGAGTGTTATAAAATGCTTTCAAGGTATCATGAAATCAATTTTTGACATAGTATATTGTCCAATATCGATGGAATTAGTAATCTCACAGTCCTGTTCTAGGCACATGGTCCTGGCCTCTGTCTCTCTCTGGTACACTTTCATAGAATCCCTAGCCTTGCTCTGGTCCCAAAGGGATTCTCAGTAATAGAAGAGAAAGAACAGAGTTTGTTGAACAGGAAGACAGTGCCAACTCTACCCCAAAAGAACGGAAGATGCATGAGAACTGCTTCTCCTTGGCTTGCAAGTCCAGCACGCTCAGGCAAACAGTTCATCCGTCAGCCTTGCAAGGATGAAGCAAGGAGGAGTTCCCCTCTCCTTCGCTTCTCTGCTAATAGCTTCTGGAATCTGCACTGCAGGAGACCCGGTAGTTCACTCCTCCCAGAAGCAAAGCATTGCAGTTATGGGGAAATTTCCCACAAAGTTTTCTACCATTGAGCTAGGTGAACAACTGACCCAGCCACATCCACAGTACTGGGATCTGAACGCAGTGCTTGCTCCTTCAGTGGTCTAAATGACAACTAGGGATATATCCTAACACATAGTGCCACTCCCCATTGACCAAGCAGATCCTCCCACCTTGACGAACTCAGATATGGGTCCCGAAGATTTTCAGCAGGGCTTTGACCTTCAAAGAATTCTTTTCAAGGTTCTCCGTTCCTAAAGCTCATAGACATCTTGCTATCTTGCTGCCACCCTGTGACAGCCACTTAGACCTTTGTACTTTTTCAGTCTTGCAGGTTTTTTTTTCAAACTTCCGTTTCAGCTTTGTTCTTCTTCCCCAGCCTTGTTCCTGGCACACTCAGAGGCACGCCAGGAAAGCACCGTTTCCCACAGCATCTCTGTGTGCTTGGTCTTAATGCCATTCTCTTGCCCATTGTCCCCTCTTCCCAGGGGCATCCGTCATGGCAGCATCAAGCAACCCTACATTTCTCTAAATTTCGTATGTAGCTTATTGGCCTGTGTTAAAGGTAACACGGTTACACCATAAACATATTTATTTTGCCTTGAAAGCTGTTTAGAGAAAAAACTTAGCTCATAATAAGTTTCAATTATGAAGAAAGTTACAAATATGGCATCAAACTCTGTGTGGTGGAAAAGTTAAAGATCTATTTAATTACTGAGAATCAAGGAGATTCTGGGTGCCGCACCTTGCAGCTCACACAGGTAGAAAGCCTGAGCTGGATTTGGGGCCTGCAGATACCTTTGCAGAGAACCGTTTATGAGCTGGGGTTTCATGAGGTTTAAATGTGAAACGGTATTGTGCGTCTCTTTCATTTTAATAACCTAAAATGAGTAATTCATTCTTTAGAAGATTTGATAAAAATCTTGGAAGTTTGCCAGTAGGCCCCGTGGGAGGAAGAGATGCATATTTAAAGGGGGATGAAGGGGAAAAAAGAAAAGAAAATCAAGAGGCAAAGACCGAGAAAGGAAGCAGTCTACACCTGTGTTGATCTCTGGATTACACTGAAACACCTTGGCTGGCATTGCTTTAAGGGCCTGGGTTTGAAGCATCAGCCGGGCAAGTCTTCCTGAAAGGCCAGCCTGAAACTGGGTGCTTTTAAGAAAGAGCCCAAGAGCATGCACGCTCCTTGCATTGTGCTCACCTCGGGTGACAGATCCCATGAACTCGAAGCTTGGTTCTGGATGTCAAAACACCTACCTGCAGTGGTGGTTGTTGCCATAGCAATGGCAGGGTGATAGCTAGCTAGATGATAGATAGGTGCTGAATAGATAGGAGATAAATGATCACATATGTCAGAAAAGGCCTTTGTGCCTAGGAAATTACAGAATTTTTTTTCAAAAACAATTCTACTGTCAAAACCAAAAATAGATCTCTCTGCTTTCCTCCCACCCTGTGTGCGTTCCCTTGCTTTTCCAAAGACGTCTCATCACAGTTAAGATGTGTTCCATGCTTCCAGCTCTTTCCAGACTTCACAAAGGATGTAATCCTACTGTGGGAAACCAGCATCTAGCAATGGCCACCGAGTATCTTTACATTAATAGATGATTTATTCATTCTTATTTTCTTTTTTGCACCCCAGATATTTTTCATCTTACTTTTCTTTCTCTCTGTTCTGTTTCTCCTCTTTTCTTTCTTTAGACTTGCTCGTCTTTGCCCAAGCACACTACCATATCCATATTGGCAAATATGGAGACAGAACACCAGGGCTTTGTTCAGGCCACTCAAGTGCCCTACCAAGTGAGGTACATCCTCAGTCCCCAGGACTGCTTTATTTGAATGACCAAGAAGTGCGGCAGTGACATGGATCTCTACTCAATATTAACCAGTTCCTGGGGACTGGCTCTCCCTAGAGAATAGTAGCAGTATTTGTCTACTGAAAATGCCAAAGAGAGCCTTCCTTGGCCCAGTGACAGTAGTAGCCAGCTTTACAGGGATGGATGGAGAGGGAACCAGCCAAAGATGCCCTGCTTTCTCCGAACCTACTAGAGCAGCTTATTAAGTGGTTACTTGCTGTTTTCAGAAGATCGTAGTCCTAGGAGGAAGCAAGAGGATCTTAGAATACAAAGAAAATTAGTATTTATTGTTTATCCCTCAAATTTGAAATCATATATCAAGTTTTAGCAAATCATTACTTTATCATTTTCTTGAGAGCACTAGCAGAAAACTTTGGCTAACAATGAGCCCAACAGTGGTGTCACCTTGTGAAGAAGGACAGAGAAAAAATGTTCCTCCGTTTGCTTCGGTGTCATGAGGAAAGTGAGGAATAGAAAATAAAATTAATCTATACAACCAGAATTTTAAGGAAGAAGGAGAGAGAAAAGGAAAGGTGCAGTTCTTAGGAGAGCTGTGACTGATCGCAGAACTAGAAAAAAAAAAAAGAACAAAATTGTTGTCCAGAGTCTCTGAGCCTAAAAAAAAATCTGTCTTCTTGATTATTTGGTGGTCCCAAACACAGTTGTTGATAGAATGTTAGACTTTTATACTATTTGGCTTTGTTTTATGCTGTGTCCTCTGTGGGTTGTTTCTGGAAACATTACTGGGGCAACTGAGGATTCAAGAAATGATAGATGCTGGGTGGTGGTGGTGCACACCTTACATCACAGCAGAGGCAGAAGCAGGTGAATCTCTGTGAGTTCAAGCCCAGACTGGTCTTCAGAATTAGTTTCAGGATAGTCAAAGCTACACAAAGAAACTCCATCTCAAAAAAAATAAACAAACAAAACAAAAAAAAAGAAAGAAATTATAGACATTGAAGGCAGATGCACATGCCTGGGAGCTGAGACCAAGTGAGCTCTACTTGCTTAAATGGAGAGAATGGATGATGTAATCTGTAAACTGTGAGCATCTATTGTGTATAGTGCCAGGGGTAGGGGCTAGCTGGTCAGCAGGAGAGATTAGCTAGTCTCTGTGAGACATCTCTACAGGAAAACAGTTTCAAGCTACAAATATCCAAAAGTAGGAAGCTGTGGTAGTGCTTTCCATTCACACTGCCAGCATTATCAGACTGGCTTGAATAATTCATCCACCACTACAGCAGATACGAAGGTAGAAGTGGGGCACCAAGGAGTTGAGTTGGGTAAACTTTACTTACTTGCTTTGGTAATCAATTTTTCCACTTCCTAGACTTCTGTACCTTTTACCCAAGCTATTCCCTCTGTAATTATTCTAGTTTATCATCTGTTGCTCTGGTAAAATATCTTGACAGAAAACAACAAAAAGGGGCTTATTTGGTTTCTTATTCCAGAGTTCAGAATAACATAGCAGAGAAGTCACGGTGCCAGAAGACAGAAGCATCTAGTTATATATGCAGTCAAGAACTGAGAAAAATAAGCAAATTGATACAGGGCCTTCATGCTTGTTTGCTTTCTTCTCTCTAATACTGCTCTGGGCCTTGTAACTAGGCAATGACACTACTCACAGTGGGTCAAATATTCCTGCATCAACTACGATCAAGACCAACCCACATAGACATGTCTACCAGGCAACCCGATCTAGGATCCCACATAGACATGTCTGCCACCAACCCAGTCTAGACAAGTCTTCATTTAAGAGTCTTCTCCCAGTGTCTAGGGTGTGTCAAGTTGATGGTTAAAAATTAACCCCCACAATAATCTGTGATCTTTCCACAGCTAGATATGCCCTTCAACCCTAAGCTGAAATGCCATCAGCAACCTCAACTTGAGCGTCACCTCTTCCTGAAATGACCCAGTGTTGACGGGCATGCGGCATCTCTGCCAGATTGTTGGTCTTTTCTCTTTCTATGCATCTGTCAACACATTCAGGTTGTAAATATGTATAAAGATCCACATGTCTGTCTGTATCCCTAGTTATAAGAAGACCTGAAATGCAGAGACCACATGTGACACATTTACTTGCTTCAGGAGGATGCAGACCTTTAATATGGATCTAGAAACATTTATTGATTCATCATTTTGGCAAGTGAAGATGTTATAGATGATGGTTTTAGCTTATTAAACAGTCAAATTTGACTTAATTAAAAGATAGTATTTATTTCTTCATCAAATGCAACATCAAAGCAAACTTGAAAAGCATTTCCTGGTCAGGTTAACTGACAAATGCTTGAGGTTTTTCTACCCATGGGCACAGGTTATGTTCCCTGTAAGCTCTGCAGAAAAATAATATACACATTCGCAGCCCAAATTATTTCAGTTTATTTCTTTACTTCACAGAGCTTTGCAGTCGTAGCTTCAATTTGTGTCTGGAAGCACATAGGGGGACATAGCCATAGAGTCTCAGTAAGAGTGTTTATCTACTAGTGAGGGCTTTCAGAATTGGTGCTGCCTTGCCTACAGGCTTGAACTATAGGAAGCAGAGGTGAGTTCTAGGCCCCGGGTAGCTCTGGTCATTCTATGTGCTATTCCATAGCAGTGGTTGGTCAACCAGCTGTCATGAGTTGTATACTACCCGAGTTCCAGTGATGTCTCTATGGGAGCATCCAATTATAGGGAGCAAAATGTAGCAGCCTATGACATGGACAGAGATGTGCTACTTAAGAAAATGTTGGTAGTTGGGACAAAACTAACCCATGTCTTCAATCACAGTAATCTTATTCCTAGCACTAAGTTTTTATGCTATGGAAACACCATAGGTAAACAATCCAAGATAATATACAAAAGAACCAAATAATTGCAAAATAATGAATTTACAATTCTATTGTCATTTCAAACTAACAGGATTGTAAGTTTAGAATGAATAACTTATGAGCATTGCAGTCCTGAATCCTAGAGACCTTGATCGCTACCTCTTATGTCCAGCACAGGCCAGATTCAGCACAGGTTGTGGGGCTGAGAACATCCTTAACCCATCGTTTCTGCTGTGTTGGGGTGGTTGAAGTCTTTCCCAATGAAATGTCAGGAAGTCTTGCAAAGCCTCATTGGGATGAGACCTGACCCTTCCCCATTCTTGAACTGTTTCAACAGTTGCAATAAGGACACGGTGAACTTCAGATTGAATGGTGTGCTAGGAACTCCTGATATGCCACCCTCCAAAGGCAACCAGAAAACTGCATCTTCTGTCTATAGTTAGTCATGTGGTTTCCAGACATCTGCCAAAACAAGCATGAGGGCAGTTAAATACAACAACAAAACCCGTCTTTAAAATACCCCCATCCTGAGTTTTAGGCTTGCATGGTGAGCTCTTCAGGTTTACTTTTCTTCTTTCTGTTGATTGATAAGCTTTCCTGGAGCAGCTCTCGTGCTGACTGGAGGCAGTTCCAGCTTACATTATTCAGGAAGGAGGAGCTAGCAGGAGTGTCTGTGTGGCTAGCACAAAGACCCTGAGGGTGTGTCCCAACTGAACAAAGCACAAGGACCCCTCAGGCTCTTGCAGCTGGATATTTTCTATCCAGGTGTTTTTGTTTGTTTGTTTGTTTTTTCACGATAGCTGAAAAGAGGTCCTTAGCCTTGAGCATCCACAGCTACTGAGTGTTCCTCTAGTGGGATTTGTACTTGAGGGGTTGGTTCTGTTTTGTCTTTTCCAGGGGTATTTTAAGTTAATAATATATAGTAAAAGCAAGAAGAAGAAACCTGGGAAGTAATTGGATAGCAAGAGTGTGAGATTCATCAAGAAAACGGACCTAAAAATCCCAAGAACATGTGCACTAGGCAATGAGGAAATGGACCTGTGCTCCAAGCTCTTTATTTCTGCTCCCCTTGATCTCTACAAGAGCTGTGTAAACTTGACATTATTGTCTTTATTTTAATATTTGAAAAGATGTTCAGCCAAGTGTGGAGACTCTGAGGCAATCTGATGGTTGATAATTGGATTTGAGATTTAGATTCGGCCTCATCTCCAACAACGGTTAATCCTCAGAGCACACTGCAAGCGTCACTTACAGCCTTGATGTTAGCCACAGCCAGAGAAAGGGAGTTTGGGAGGATGTCCTGCCATCTTCATTTGTAGGACACTGTCCTCTCCATCTTGCGATCTGTACTAAAACACTCTGGGATCTTAGGACTGCGGCTTCCCATTTTGAGGAATTACTCTATCTTTTTTTCAAGTGAAGGTTTTAGATCTTTATCTTTGAATATGAAGCGTTTTCCTTCAGTGTTACTTAGATGTGTCTTGACCAAGTATATCCTAGGACTTTATTGATGTGGTCAGTCTGTTAGAGTAAATGATGCAGCTCACTGACTTCCAGCAATGGTGAAATGCTTTGCTAGGAAAGAACAGTCTTTCTGGGAAGGTCTCTACCCAGTCTGTGAGAAGCTTCAGTCTTTGCTGAACGCCTGTGCATCCAGGTAACACCTGTATGGCTGCCTCTGGGCTCCAGTATAGAGCTGGGCAGGAGGATGAGGCAGACAGAGAAGTCTAATCAGAAGCAGTGTGGAAGACTGAAAACCAAATGGCACTGTTTGTGCTATGTGGAAATATGCAATCCATTGCACCTGATTCAAGCAAAACCTAAATCGGGTGCTGTTGATAGAATAGGCTTAATGATAGATCGTGTAGCCAAGCCGCTGATTCCATGAACCGACAGAGAGCTGTGGCTTCCAGAGGAAAACTAGTCACTCCTGAGTTTTTAATAAAAGAAAAAGAATTTTTGCTATGAGTGGAGTTTTCACTGTTGTTTCGTCTGCTGCCTGCCTGCATACCACTTGTGTGCCTCTTGCTCCTCAAGGCAAGAGGGCAGTGCTGGATCTCTTGGAGCTGCATTAGAGTGCTGTGGGTTGCAGTGTGGGTGCTGAGACTGAGCCCAGGTCCTCTGGAGTAGCAGCAGCTCGTATTAACTGCTGGGCAGTCTCTTCAGCCCTGACTCTTATGCTTTACAAATATGTTTCATAGGTCAAATGATGCATTTTTACTTCTACAAATTGAGGCAATGATAGTGCAAAATTCCTATCAGTTGAACTATTTTTCCTTCTAAAAATGAGACTTGCGGTAAAGTCCTTTCGATGTTTTTCAGGTATCTTGGCAGAAACAGATGGGGCTGGTGGGATCAGGATGGGAACAAGGACTAGCAAAGATGAAGGAAGAAATGACATAGGTAGGAGCTGGTGATGAGGCTGGGAGTGGGCAGGGAAGGGATAAAATTTTACTCATAGATCTCTATATCACAGCTAAAGTAACTTCTGACTACTAAGTGGGGCTTGGGAAAGCATATTTGAAAATCTCATTACGCTGTTCTGCCATTGTGAGCTATTTGTTGTTGCAATGATATGAGCCTTAAGTTTGATTGTAACCTTTGGTCAATATTAAGAAGTTTACATTGTCTGATTCAATCAGTAAATATTGATTAAGCATCTTTTGGACCTGGCCGACGTTGCTGGGAGAATCACATAGTTGGTCTAGTTCTTTCCCTTCCCAGACCCAGAACAAACATTGTGTAAATATTGGGCAATAAATGAAGGGAATAACAGACTCATGTTCTCATTGCAAGCTACCCCACCTCTTTTTGAGACAAGGCCTTGCTATGCTGCCCAGACAGTCCTTTAGAAGCATGATGAGTGTTCTGCCTCGGCCTCTTGCCTGATAGGATTGCTTCCGGATAATAGTGTCTTCTCACAGACTGCTGGCTCCATGGGGACTAGCTAATGCTGAAACTGAAAAATCACACAATTTACTTTCTGTATATCTGAAGGAATTTGGAAAAGCAAAATTCTTTCTTTTTTTTAACTTTCATTCTTTTGTAGTACATTACATCAGAACCACAGTTTCCCCTCCTCCAACTCCTCC
>LOEQ01003816.1:94420-110181 GCA_001685075.1 Bramus lutescens
GGCTGGCCTCGAACTCACAGAGATCCGCCTGCCTCTGCCTCCTGAGTGCTGAGAGTAAAGGCTTGCACCACCACTGCCTGGTCTGAGCTTTCATTTTTAAAGTCATTTGTTTGCCAGGTCCCACTGCTCAGTGATATCTACCCGAGTTAGAAACCCAGCAGTACAGAGGTGTGCCTATGGGTGGCTGTGGTAGAAGAGGGAAGGTGAGGATCCAAATGGATGCTCCTTCTTATGCTTGAGCTGGCAGGGTCACTGCAGAAAGCTCAGCATGATTTCCATAGCCAGAGACAGCATTACACGCTCAGAAGGACGCCACGTGTTTTAGCAACAAAAAGTGATCCCTTTATTATCCGTGAGTATGTCACAACATCACATTTCTAGTTTAAATTTGTATTTTTCTTTTGTGTGTATGGGTTTTCTGTCTGTTTGGATGCCCATGCGCCATGTGTGGAGGCCAGAAGAGGGCATCAGATCTCCTGCAACTAGAGTTACAGATGTCCAAGAACTGCTATTTGGGTGCTAGGAATTGAACCTTGGGCCCCTGAAAGAGCAGCCAGGGCACCTAACCTCTGAGCCAGCTCTCCAGACCAATAATATTTTCACATTGAGAAGCTGCTGAGTTCAGAAGCAGCTGTCTATGCCTCTGTTTTGAACTCCACTGGCAACCACAGGGGTTTCTCTGGCTAACCTTACGCAAGGCTCAGGGTTCACATTTGACTTTCATATTCCAAGAGATCAGTTCGCTCCCTTTCGTTCTTTAAATACCTCAAACAGATATTTGATTCTTCCCCATCAGATGGCACGTTATCATGTCCAATTAATCATCAGTGTTGTTAGTGTGGAAGTGGCAGGGGCATTGGGGTGCCAGGGGAGTTCCACACCACCAGCAGAGTTCTCTTCTGTGCTCTCTCCTGCTCACACCGTGATTTATTAGTCATGTGAGGTGACATAAGAATTTCTCCTTCTCACATGAAGTTGAGTGGGACACTGAGAGCATGTGCACAGCTTTCAGAGACACCGGCTCAGGCTCTCTTAGTTTTGCTATTCCATTTTGCTCACCATTATGTTGATGAGACACCTTCCGAACTGAACGTGACTGTATTGGATTAAGGTAAGGAGATGGCTCTGTGACTTTTCTGTCACCCTTGAAGGGAAACCCAGAGACCAACAGACCTGCACTACATGTTAGTTAACAGGGCAATTTCACACCAGCAAATTCCAGGACCTTCTAAAGTGGGGAACTAAATTCTACCAACATTTTAGGTATATGAAGCATGTACCCAGGCCCTTGGCTATTCCCTCTAAGGTGGTGAAAGACCAAGGATACAGGTTTGCCTTTTTACAAAGGGGGTGGGTGAAAGTCTTTTGTTTCAAGAATTTTTCTTCATTTTCCCCTTTTATGAGCCAGGCCTTTTTGAGAATAGCCTCTCTCCTTTGTACTTCACACAGTAGCTGCAACAGCTGGGCTAATTAAACAGATATGTCACAACACTGAGGCCAGAGCCTGCTGCCACATTGGCAGTCATGCGCTTCCATGCGTGGCAGTACCCTGCTGCAGGCCCTGTCCCAGTCTGACAGAAAGGATAGTAAAACCACGAAGAGAAGAGTAATAAGCCAGGAACAGGGACCCTGTGCTAATTCCCATCTGTGTCCATATTAAATATGCCATCAAATATTTATGGGATTAAATACGAGCGTGCTTCTTGTCCCCGCCTTGGAATATCTGAATATAATTCTCAGAACAGTGGGAAGATCACCTGCAGTGGTGACAAGCTGATTTTAAACACTAAGCAATAGATTGTTTGATTCTCAACTCCAGAGAACAGCTCATTGACTCAGGGAATATTTATTGAATGCCGTGTGTTCTCTTGCTGTGCTGAGGCCCAAAATCCTGACATGAACTTTAACCCAGTGAGAACATGCCCTGTCACAACCAAGATGCAAAAACACCAAGATGTGTGAGCCATATTGTTGGCCACATTCACACTGCCTTCTCATTTCTTTACTTGAAGCCAAAGTCTGTTCAGTTATGCAGCAGATTCTCAGAAGAATTTGACTTTTACCAAAATTAGCCCTAGATGTTTGTTGATTACTTTGGGATTAATGTCCAAATGGGTTTGTGGTTTTAGTTAAGGAAATATTAATAGTACTTAATGTTGTGTCGTTGAAATTTAATTTGTCTTCTCTGGATTCTGCTTGCATCATGTTATATTTTTGTTCTAATTGATTCATAAAGATCATTAAGCAGGAGAATAAAAACAATTTGTAGCTAATATCTGAGAGAATTCAGCCTGTGTGTTTTATGGTTCAAATAACAGATGTGATTTTAGCGAAGCTGCGACTTCCTAGGACTCAGCCTGGCCATTCAAATGTGGCTGCCTTCCCTGCTCCCTTTGGTAGCCTGGCTGTGAACTCCTGCCCTTTGCAAAACAACAGAGAAGCAGGGCTCCATGACTCTGCTGCTCTGTGAGCCCAGGAAGGAACTCAGAGTCACCCATCACAGCCTCAATTCTGGGGCTGTTCAGAGTTCAGCTGGTACCTTTCCAGTTTCCAAACTCTGATCTTCATCCAGAAAAGCACCCTTAGTTTCTGTCTTCCAGGAGGATTTTCATTTGTTCAGTTTTTGATGCTACTGGTCGCATTAAATGTCAAGACGTTGTGCTGTCTAAGTCCTTGGCCAGTGACTAGCACGTGTTTTCAGAGCACAAAACTTAACAGCGGAAAAGACACCTTCATCCACCTGTCTTGTCTTCAAGACTCTAATCTTCCGATGCCTGTCTCTCTGCTCTCATTCACTTTGTAGCAAAATCAATCGCGGTAAAGTCTCACACCAAGTCAAGCACATGGAGGGGTCAGCAGAATGAAAGCTAAACAGGAACACGACTTAGCACATGTCACAAGGAGGGCAGCTGGCCTTACAGAGAAGTGGGGCCGTCCAAAACCTTCACCCCGGGGTGAAAGCGGAGCTCCACCTTAAATACCCACTGCCAGGGAGTCAGGAATAAAGTTGGATCTTATGATCCGACACTGTTATACAATCCACTTGCCTTGGGGCATGATAAGAAATATACTCCATTTTTCAGACTGTTCTCCTGAGGGAATGTATTACACACAGTGGTCAGTTGGTGAGAGGAAACGGGGAATCATTTAGGTCTTAATCCTAATGGAAAGCAGGAAAGACTTAAAAGATTTGACCTCACATACTTTTAAAAGGACGATTTGAAAATAAGGTGATCGAAGTTAGTTGACGCCCCACAGCTTTAAGTCAGGTCTGCAACTCTCTCTTAGCTCTTTACCTGAACCTCTCTATCCCCAACATGGGTAGACATAGATCTCTCAAATACATGTGTGTGCATGCACCCACAAAATACCAAGAGGAGATCCAATAATACCAGGGAGAAGTAATAGCCCTTGGCTTCTGACTTTTCAACACTGATGTTAAGAAGTCTTGTTCCATGTTATTTGATTATCTCCCCCAGGTGTAATGGAAACTTCATTAAATAGTAGAGCTTGTGAGAAATGGTCCTGATGTTGAAAAAGCACCTGTGAGATGCTAGATGGATTCGCATTACTCCTGATGAGCATGGTCCTGTGCCTGAGTCACACATGTCATGAAGCCTTCCATGATTACACACAAAGCCTCTGTGTTGTTCCATTTTAGAAGTGGAGTGAGCATAATAAGTCTTGTTTGTGTTGGGTCTGACTGAATTTAAAGGCAAAGCCATGCCTAAAACTAAGACAATTTGTGTAAGTTTGCATGAAGGTGTCCTCTAAATGGACCCCTGTCTTCCAAACAAGGTCCAAACTGATGCAAGCTTCCTGGATCACATGCTATTATTTTATAATAAGCATCAAAATTTTCAAGTATATAACCTAACTAAATATTTCGCATATATAGAAAAATAGCATAGCTCAGTTACATGGGTTTATTCTCCTTTCCCTGCTATCCACATCAGAAATCACAGCTTAGACTTTTTGATTGTCTAAGCTATGTGTGAGCTATGTTCAGCACAGCTCAGTTACATGGGTTTATTCTACACTTGCTATCTCAGTTTTGTTTCTCCCTTTGGAGACATTATTACGACATTGTACTTCCCTTTTATAACTTCAGTTTTAAAATTTGATCGTATACAACCATAAAATCTGATTGTTAGGTTAACTGCCATAGAAGACCACTCTATGATTGACAATGGCATTTATCTATCACTTTATTGATAATGGCAACTTGCATTGTTTATTTGGCTCTACAGTCCATTTCCTGCAACTTCCTCTTAGATTTATATTACTAAAAGAAGAGAAATAACACTCAATGGTCTATACAGCATGAGTGTTAGGCACTGAGGAGCAAGAGTAGACACCATCCCCAAGCAATTGCAACAGCTATGTCAGGTGCATGCTGAATTCTAGCCTTGGCTTTCAGAGTGTTCAGGTGGCATTTGGTAGCCTGCATTGTTGTGCCCTAAGGAAATGGTCAATTGCTCAGAATTATCTCTCCAACATTGTGGTATCAGTTTTCACTCCAACCAAAAATATTTCCTACAGCCTCATAAATACCTGATACTGTAAGATATTTTAATGTTTACTTGGTTGATGAATCTGAAACACCATCTCTGCTTCATGAATATATTTTCACTGGTGAAGTTAGGCATCATTTTGTATATAGACATTCCATGCACAAATTGCTAATTATTATAATTTTCTCCAATTAGACATTATCTTATTGCTATGTTGGATGCTATTGTGGTGAGCATTCTAAATAAACCACCAGAAATTACCTGCAAAACAAATGTGAGTGTGTACACATGCGTGTGTGCATGTGTGTGTATGTGCCAGAGAGAGAGAGAGAGAGAGAGAGAGAGAGAGACCTTTAAATCACATTTTTCATTTTTGCTGCAGTTGGGTGCTTATATTTTATTATAGTGTTCCACTGAATCTGACATCACAAGTGGACTGAATTGGAAGGCATGGTGGGAACTGAGTGTAACTCCAGAACTTGGGAAGCTGAATCAGGAAGATCATGGGTTTGAAGCCAGCCTCGGCTGAATAGGGGAACCTTACAGATGGAATTGAGCTTCTTTGTAAAGGCTAAAGTGTTGCTTTGTATTGAAACATCCTGGCATTTTCCGACACAGAGAGAGCCCAGCTTTGCTCTCTCGGCTCAGGGGTTTGCTGCCACCTACACAACCTGCACTGTTCCTGCCAGGCCTCCCTGACTTTGCAGCTTCTCCTGCCACACCCTTTCTTTACATCCTCTCTTTGTTCTTCCTCAAAGTCTCCCCTCAGTCCCTTAACTTCCTTCATCCTCGTCTATAGGAGTTTTGAATTAATGTCTCAAGCATCAGAAAAGTCCTTGGCGAGGTTTCGAGTTCTCAGTTACACTGACTTGCAGGCCGTGTGA
The DNA here is from genome assembly GCA_001685075.1 of Bramus lutescens. NCBI lineage: Eukaryota > Metazoa > Chordata > Mammalia > Rodentia > Cricetidae > Bramus > Bramus lutescens. The sequence continues at coordinate 99,819 of LOEQ01003816.1, forward strand.
AGGTAGAATTGGTGTCTTTAAGCATTTAAGGTAAAGACTTAAAAAGTATTTTGTTTTCTACAAAATAAATCTGGGACTTTTTTATTGTTGTTCCACTGATGTCTAATTACTGTTCAATCTTTGTTGCTATCACAAAAAAGGTGGCTTCTAAATTGTCCGTCTCTGCCATGTGGGAGCCTTCTTGTTCCATGTTGGTCTTGTAAGCAGCCGTTGTACTGAATTCTCTCATTTATTCTCACAGTTCTCAAATTTCCCTGAGCTTTCTGTATGGACAACTCTGTAATTTAGAATGTGGTGTGTTCTGTCTTTATTCATTTCCCTTACTGTGTTATTGTATTTTGGTAATATCCAGAGTTCAGCAGCACAATCTGTCAATCTCCTTGTAGCTTTCCTGACTTCAGGGACTTGTAATGATTCACCAAAGTTTGGGAAATTTCCTCATTAACTTCATTAACATTTTAAATGCATAGATGTAGAATTTTTACTCATCATTATTACTGTTCTTTGAGGCTTTCATATGTGTAGACAATGAAATATGATCACATCCCCCCCCCACTCTCCTCCGTCTTTGTCCTCACAACCATCTCTGAGCTTCTTTATGTCCTGGATGGACTTAGTGGGTCATTTACAAATAACCCTACTGGGTTAAATGGAGGTCGTTATTTTCTCTTCTTAGCTGTGTTTGGTGTCATTCCGGGCACTACACGTCAGCCAGCCTTCGCTGCTCTGGCTTGGGCTCTGACATTTTGTTCCCAACATGACGATCCTTGGTCCTGAATGAACTCCAGATGCCATACTCCACCACGGAATGTTACACCTAGCAATGCCGCACCGTGCCATGCCATACCATGCCTACAGACTAGCCTCACCTTTTCTGCCTAGGCTTCCCCACGCCCTCCCAGGCCACCATCAACACGAGATCCCATTTGACTATCCTTGCATCAGGACATCTCTACAGTGGCCCCCAATCTTCACTGACTTCATTTTGCTTTAACAAATCCATGGGTAAATTTCACTGATGTTTTGATGAGGTTGTTCTTTTTTGTTCGTTTTATCCCTGTTTTGCATTCTATTATTTTTATCAGGCCATGCATGCTTTGATGGCTTGGTCTGGAGGGTCTCGGTGTGCACCCCTACGTCCCTTGCTGCTGTGTGCATTCTTATGTGGTGCTGTGTGCATTCTTATGTGGTGCTTTTCTAACACAGAATTTTGTTGTTCTGAAGGGGAAGAAAGGGAGATAAGGTAACAACTGATGCATCATCCACACTGTGAATTAAACACTTCACTTGGCTTTCTTCAGAGGTACAATTTGCATCTGGGTTTCAAAGTAAGAACTGCCATGTGTTTCCCCTTTTCTGGTTCCTCAACTGGTTTTGATATTTTATTCTAAAGCCTGAAATGTTAGTAGGGTCATGATTCTACCCTGTAATCTGAGAGGAGCTGGCTCATCTAGGAGAACAGGTCTATTTACTCTTTCTACTTAGGGTTGGGTTTTGGCAGTTGTTGAAGAAGCTGCGGTAAAACCTATTCCATGTGAACAATGCTGTCTGCAAGATCAACTCATCACATTTAAATCTCTACAGCTGCAGTTTTGTTACCTTTTTATGCTGATGCTTAGTACTGCATTTTTTATCAATATATCTACAGATAAATTTTACTGAACTTTAGGAATTTTCTTTGCTTGTTTTGATTCTTTCATGTTTTAGTGTTTATCTTTGCATTTAATATCCTCTGATTTTCATCATGAGGTTTCTCTTTTATTTTGATTTTTGAGACAGTGCTTCTCTATGTAGCCCTGGCTGTCCTGAAACTTGCTCTGTAGACCAGGCTGGCCTTGAACTCAGAGATCCACCTGTCTCTGCCTCCCTAGTGCTGGGATTAAAAGTGAGCACCGGTTTGTTTTTCTTTCCCTCTAAATTTTTGAGTTGAAATTCTCATTAACTTCTCAGAGATTCTTATTTCTTCTTTTAAATTGTATTTGTATTATGTCTTAGACTGTGTGTCTTTATGTACGCATGTGTGTGAGGAGGTCAGAAGGTGGCATCAGAGCCCTTGAAACAGGAGGGAGAAGTGCTCTTGTAAGCCTCTGGCCGTGGATACTGGGATTGAACTCAGGACTTCAAGGGCAGCAAGTCTCTTGACTACTGGGCATATCTCCAGAGTCCAGGTTCTTATTTCCATCATATGCATTTGATACTGTAAGTTTGCTATAATAAGCTCAGGGATCATGACATGTTGGATTTCAGACTTAGGCAGCTGTTAGGTTTTTTAGGGGACTTTTGTTCTATTTTTTTTTGTCTTTTACTTCCAATGACATTGCAATTCTTGCTCCAATTAATCACATTCTAAACCACTGAGTTATAGATAGTCAGGTGAAATTACTTTTTATTTTATTTTGTGTAAGATTTTAAAACACTTTTTCAAAATTGATGAGAGAAGTACATGCTTCTAATCCTTGTGGTCAGAAGCCTGAAGCAAGAAGATTATGAGTCTTTTGCAAGTTTAAATGTAGCCTGGGCTACATAAAGAGACCTTGCCTCCCAGGGTGGGGAGAAAAATGAAACATACATACATGTATGTGTATTATGCCCAACTTTTTGATTCAAGTCTTTGAATAGATGATAAATGCATATTCTACATCATTTAATCGTGATGCAGCCTCCCCATGCCACCAATGTCTCTGACCTCACAGTCCATTCTGGCCAACAGAATTCCAGGTGTCTAAGCCTCATGTGGATTTTCATTATCTTTCTAATTCCAGAGGTTTTGTTTCTTTGAAACCTGCAGATTATTTTTTTTTTCATTTCTTGCTCTTTCACAAGAGGAAGACTCTTCATGTCAGCTTTTCCAGAGTAACAGGAATACTTAGGGAATCCCAGATTAGTTTAGCTCACTGAGTAAATTGAGCTGAATTGCTGTCTGTGAGTTTCTCCCAAGGAGGTTCATTTCTTCTTGATTTGTGAGTTTTACCCTGAACTTTGGGGCCCCAGTCATTGAGCTACGGGAAAGCTCTTATATATATTAGACAAACATGGAATTGTATGTCACCATAGGCTCAAACACAATTTACTGTCATATAGACACAAGGCCTGTGTTTTTCAGGGCAGTCAGTCTTTACTATCTTGAGCTCCTTGACTGGGAGGACCCTCTTTCAATGTTTTGAAAACAGAGTTCTTACTGTACATGTTGAGAATCCCTTCTTCTCCAAGCATTTGTAAGCAGGGAAATTTCAGATCAGTGGCTATCGGCATATGTACTAGCTAAGCATGTCTCCTCCAAAAGCTGAGATGCTCCTTATGCTCAGTTTCATATTTCTGGGACACTTCCAATCTTGGCATTTCAGACTAGCGATGTACATACAGCCCATATCCCTTCCTGTGTTTGGTACAGTTTACTAAAGGCCCAAGCTTCAGTCGGCTTTAGGCCCCATGTTCAGTTCTTAAAGAATTATGTTTACTTGAATATCATCTCTGTCTCTCTTTCATTTCTGTATTTTGAGATTTTCTTTCTCATCCTTTCGAAGACCTAACTAGCTTGCGCATGCATCTTTAAATCTCTTACAAAGTCCTCCAACACTTTTTCAGTAATCCAGTTTCTATAGACGGTTGTAGTGATTCTGAAAAGTGGATTGGCTTCCATTTCACAGCATGTGTTTCACTGGGTACCATGAACAAAGTGTATGGTATAGGCACTTACCTTCTGAAACATGCACAGATGTCTCCAAAGCCTTCAGTCCATAGTTTTGTCTAAATATGCCCTCTTCCCAAAGAAGATTGTATTCTGGTACCATGTTGAGGCAGCTTCTGATTGTTCATAGCTCATGAAACACAGACATCAAAGAGAAACTGTATCTAGTATAAAAAAATAACAAAGTTTATCAGCATGCACCTTTGTACATTTCTGTCTTGTGTGAAAAGGGGAGAAGGGATCAGGGAGGGATGGGGAGATGGATGAGAAGGAAGGGAGAGGGAGAGATAGAGAACAGATATGAATATTTGCTTCCACAGTCAAGTTGGTCCTGGAAAAATGTTTTGAATGGTTCTGCATGAGACGTGATTCCATCTTGTGTTGGCTAGCTCTCTGGACTCTCAATTGTTCAACATGAGTGGTTGATACCCACGTGAACTCTGTGATTAGAAGACAGGAGGAATTGGAGTTAGGGCAAGGGCATTGGCTCATCACAGTGAATTGTTGACAGATGAGATCAGGCTTGAAGGCCTAGAAAGAGAGAGAGACTTTCTAAAGGGGGGAGTAGGTGGTATTTCCAAGAGAGGCTGCAGAGTTGACATCACCGATTTCACTATGGAGACGTCAGCTCTTCCATGGTTGGGTGACTTAGCACTCTGTCAGTTTCATAGACCCAGACACCAGTGCTTTCTCAGGCATTAGAGGTCTGTTTCTAGAATGCAAGTTTCAGGCAGATCCCATCTGTCTGAACACAAATATTCTGGCACGGGGAGAGGCATGGCTTGTAGTACCGTACACATCAGCAAGATGCTTTGATATCCTAGTACTCACATGACACATCACAGTGAGTTCCCTTTTCACTGAGACAAACTTCACACACAGTCCTTTTATTAATTTTCTTCTTCTGATCACTCTTGATGGGCATCTTAAGTACTTTTTTAGCCTGTGAGGCTAATTTTTAAATTGCATTATTTTTAACTTCTAAGATTTTAATTTTATTTTTGCCTATGTCTGAGGATGCATGAGAGCCTATGTGTGTATATGTGCACATTTACATGGGTACCCAAGAAGGGCAGATGAAGGTTTCAGGTCCCCAGGAACTGGAGTTGAAGGCAGCTGTGAGCGGCCTAGTGTGTACTTGAAACCAAATACTAGAACTCTGAAAGAGCAGAAAGCATTCTTAACTGCTGAGTCATCTCTCCAGACTCCCTATTTTTTTTTTTAAATCTTGTTTTATTGGTGATGACTGATTTACTTTTATCCTTTGGTATGTAAGAGGACTCTATTAAATGTGTACCTATGTATATTGTAGCTGTGCACACAAATGTCATGTTGATGTGTAAACACTTCTTCTCTTCCTTAATCCTCAAGCTCTAAGAGGAATGTCACCTCTTCTGACAACAGAAATTCCACTGTTACCAAAGCTACAGCACAGGCGCTTCCTGCAGCCTGAGCACACAGACTCCAGGGTGCAGGTGTTATTGGGGAACTCAGCAGCATCCTATGCCTGCGTGGGTCCGTGGCGATGCGCGAATCCTGTTTAGTCTACACACGTACTCGTTACTTGGACAAAACTGTGCTTGATTTGAAATGAGCAGAATTTGGGAGGGGCTCTGAGGAATGAATTATTGATTTGAGCCATTTAAAAGAGAGATATTTGGGAAGAATTCTAGGATCTCAGCCATGCTTCCGTGTAGAACTTGGTCTACTGGTAAGAATGTGTGAGACAGGATGGGAAGAAGCTAAAAGGGCAAATTAATCACATTAAGTAGACGAGACAGTTTTTCTGCTAACACAGCTAAGGATAAATAAAAGGCAAGTCTTAAGCTGTTTCCAACAAAAATACAGACCAGAAAAGCCAGCTGTGGCTTTTATTTATAAAGGCAAACAGTTGCCAAGTCTGAGAAGGTCTTAGCAGAGGCCTAGCTAGCTCCAACTATGTGGGGATTCATTTCCAAGAGCTCTGAAGTGCTCAAAAGAGCACTTTTGTTGGAAATTTTGAGATGGCCCCAAGGCACTCAGCTGCCTTGTAATATGGATGGGCATTTTTTTTCTCCTCGCTTGTTCCCATCTTTCTCAAGGGATGAGAAATGGGAACAGTGAGCAATGTCCACTTCACTTACTGACCTCTGGACTGTCCTGTAGCCTATGTCCACAGCTAAGCTTTCTGCTGCTAGCTTATGTAGTTACATGGCAGGCTTCTTCTATTGCTGTTGATCAACCAGCAATTAGCCGAAAAAACACCTGTGGCTTGAAAACCATTGGCACCGTTTACGCCGCTTCCCCTGTGCTAAATATCTGTGGTCCACACAAGCTTCCTGTCTCAAATTCCTCTTTTACTTTTAGCTTATCAGATTGTGAGAGTGTGTTTGTACATGTGAGATCTACAGGGAAGGAAGAAGGCTGGAGTTCTGACTCCTCAAGTTAAAATCTTGAATTGGCTTCAGTGTGAGCAGCATTAAGGGAGACTATGGGCTTGTTTTCTGCAGGAGTCCTGTGTGCACTATGTAGAAGAGGCCGCTTAGCCCTGAAATAATCACACAGAAACTGTACTCATTAAATCAATGCTTGGCCCATTAGCTCTAGCTTCTTATTGACTAACTCTTACATATTAATTTAACCCATTTCTATTAATCTGTGTATCGCCACATGGTTGTGGCTTATTAGCTAAAGTTTACAGCATCTGATTCCAGTGGCTCCATCGCCTCTCTCTGACTCCGCCCTTCTTCCCTCAGCATACAGCCTAGTTTTCCCTCCTAGTTCTGTGCTACCCTTGCCACTGGTTCAAAGTGGTTCTTTATTCATTAACCAATAAAAGTAACTAACACATGGACAGAAGGACCTCCCATACTAGGCCTAGAAGATAAACAAAACACAATGCCCTGGAGCCACACTCTAATGTGAAAATGTTCATGTGCCACATCTCTTGTGCTCTTAGTAGTATTTGACACTTGGCACAAAATGCCCACAGAGTTGGATAAGCTAATCACCCTGCACAGACAACCTCACACTGTGTTCATGCCTCAGAGAGGATCACACCAGTCAATTAAAATAACAAATAAATCAACTAATGAAGATCATGCAGCTAGATGCTGGGTACATAGACTGAGATGTCCTAGGATTTAATTCACCAAGCTTAGAATATATCCATCTTTGTTTGTAGGTTACAATGTTTTTTTATATTATGAAACTTATGAACATATTTTAAATATAAAAGTCACTTAATTTAGCATGTTTCCTGTCACATTTTCTATGAGGCATATATTCTATTTGCCTATGTGTTTTCATAACCATAAATACGCACATTCACACACAGATGAAAATCTATGCAAGTATGCCTATCACTGATATCATCACTATAGCATCATATGTATATATATATATATATATGCATTTATAGATGTATACAGTTTAGCCTTAGATGATAAAGTTTATCATAGCAGGGGAGTCACATTGGCAGGAGCTTGAGAGAATTGGGGACATTATACCCATGGTCAAGAATAGAGCACAAAGAATTAATTCATGCTTGCTCATTCTTGACTAGCTTTCCCACTGTTCTAAACCTCCTGCCTAGGGAATGGTGCTACCCATGGTGAGCAAGTCTTCCCACTTTAATTAATGCAATCAAGATACCCCCCCATAGACACACCCACAGGCCAGCCTAATCCAGACCGGATTAGGTTGGGATAGCCTTCCCAGGCGTTTCCAGATTGTATCAAGATGACTATTAAATTTAACCATAACAGTGACTTAATTTCTTAATGCCTTTGCCCCTAAAGCTTTTCACAGATATAAGAATATCTATCTCATGATTGTTAGGGAAATCATCTGAGTTTACATATAAAATGCTCACAAAATACTGATGCCTACTTAATATCATATAAGTATTTAGGATGTTTATACTTCAGGTCATATTACAAGAACCTGTTTGATACACTTAGTGACTATGCAACATTTCATAAATAGATGCAGCCCAATTTATCCCTCATGTGTTCTACTCTCGGTCATTTCTATCTGGTGTTAGATGCAGTGATGAGATGGACACCTTAGATCTCATTCTTCCCAGCTGTCACTTAGTGGTGCTCCTGTTCATTTAATCTCTCTACCCAGTCACTGCTCTAAGATAAGCGGGGGAGGGTAATGGCAGGAAGACAATGTTGAAAACCAAGGGTATTTCCTTGAGGAAGGAAAATTACACCAGACATGAAAAGAGTTCAGACTAGCTTGACAGGGAGCACCAGGGTATGTGAACAAATGAGAATCTTCAATGTCCACCTAAAATCACAAAATAGCCTATTTTGATGGTAAATGTGAAATTATGCAGGTGACTATGGGATGATCTCTCTTGTCTCTAGGTTGGTCAGGAGGATGTGAGCACTAGTTTGGAGTTTTCCAGATCTTTTGGTATTTCATATCGCTACAGAAATGTTACAGCAGGGACTGGAGAGACGGTACGGTGGATAAAAGCACGGACTACACTTGCAGAAGACCCAAGCTCAGTTGCCAGTATCTTTGCCAAGTCACTTTCAACCACCTGTGATGTGCCTCCAGTTTCAAGGGATCAGGCACCCTGTTTTGGCCTCCATAAGTATACACATATATAAAATATTAAAAATAAACAAAATGTCTAAAGGCTTTAATAAGCACAGCTGTCAGCCTCACCAGCACATCTAATGTGTACTTATCTGGCAATGTCTACACGCTTCTCACTCAGACATCAGAAACTGCAGATTAAGACCAAGAGCTTCCCATGTAGGAACACAGGGACTCACAGTTATGGGTAACTTAAGCGTGCAGTATAGCAACACACCTTAATAAAGACCCACTGGTGAGGGAAGCAGGAAGCTTGCTTTGCCTGGCTGGGCCACAGACAGACATTCACACCATCTTCACTGGTAGGACCCCAAGTTCCAGAGCCCAGGATTCTGAGGATTGGCACAGTTTGACCATAGCACTGGGCTCCTGTTGACCATGTAATTAACCCAAGAACACACTTCAACCTCATCCAAGCATGCCATATGGGATAGGCTTTGCTGTGGTAACATGAGCTACATGAACCCCCCCCCCCAAATCTCAGGAACTGGGGCTAAAAATGGGCCTCATACCAAAGCCAGTGCAGCTTCCCCTGCAGGGAGCTTCATGGATATGAGATGTCTCTATCACACTGCGTGACGACTCAGTTGTCATAGGCTGTATTAGTCATATTGAAGTCCCCTGACACCATCCTCATAGTGACAAGGCCTACAAAGTGTATTGTCTCTTTGTGACTAAGAAGTAAAAACTAAACAGGGTTCGATGGGAATGCAGCTTTGCGGTGGTTGCAGAGTTGACTTTCAGGTCCTTATGAAAGCCTTCACACCCCACCCTTTCCAGTTATGAGATATTAATAAGATAATACTCATAGAAGGAGTAGCTTAATGTATCTATTAGCCACAAGAGTCAGCTGTTAGCTGTTTCTGTAATTTTATAAAGTATTACTCTACCGTCATGCCTGTTCATAGCGGCAGAACCATTCAGGGCATATGTGTTCTCTGTGTGGATTGCTTACTTTTTTGTAAAGTTGTGGTGACACACACCTTAAATCCCAGCAATTGGAAGGCAGAAACAGGTGGATCTCTGAGTTCGAGGCCAGCCAGGGCTACACAGAGAAAACCTGTCTTGAAAAGTAATACCCTGAAAGTTGAGTTTATAGATATCTGAAAGGCCAGGGTGTCACTATGAGCCTGGTGTAGGCTCTGTAGGAGCCCATAGTAATCACTGTAGGCTGTGAGCCCAGTGTCGGAGCCCTGTGGGCTGTGAGCCCAGAGTTGGAGCAGTGTGGTCTATGAACCCAACATTCAAGTACAGTGGGCTATGATTCTCCCTGCCTCCCTGACTGCTTTCCTTGAGCCAATTAAGATTTTATCCCCTCCTTGTTCAGTCCAAAGTCTAGAGTCAGCCCTGATCCCTGTCTTTTCTGAATACTACATAGGAAATCTATAAGCACATCTGTTTTCCAGATACTGAGATAGACAAACCCTCTAGAGACAGGCATCCTCATGTGGTCCAAATATTCCTCTCTCTGTTCTCTGTGCTTCAACCCTGCTTGGCATTGCCAGCCTAGGGAGAACTGTGTGGGAATGACACCAGCATTTAGTGATCCAAAACAAATATTTGTCATCTCACTGTTTCTTGGGTGAGGAACCCTGCAGCATCTGAGCTGGTAGTTCTGTCTCAAGGGCTCGCATAAGGACATGGTCAGACTGTCAGTCAGGGATGAGGTCCACCAGGTCTTTCAAGGTAATTCAAGTTGTTAGCCATGCATTGTTGAGTAAGCAGAAAGTTCCTCCCAATCCCAGCTTCTAAAGATTTGTCCTTATATCATGAGGCTAGCCATCCCAGAAAACATGAGGCAGCCATGATGCACCTATGACTGAACTCTACACAAGTACATCATTTTCAGAAAACATTTTTGGCTACATGGGCCATCCCAACTTAGTGCTGAAGGCAACTGTACTTGGGCATGAATGTCCCAGGTAATGATCACCAAATGGTGTGGGATAATTGTCTATATTCTGTCAATTATATTTTAAATAAATGCTGATTGGCCAGTAGCCAGGCAGGAAGTATAGGCAGGACAACCAGATAGGAAGTAGAGGTGGGTCAATGAGAACAGGAGTATTCTGGGAAGAAGGA
>LOEQ01003816.1:110259-124947 GCA_001685075.1 Bramus lutescens
AATATAAGTTATAAGAGTTAATAAGAAGCCTGAGCTAATGGACCAATCAGTTTATAACTTATGTAGACCTCTGTGTGATTTCTTTAGGACTTAATGACTGGGGGAACCGGGCAGGTCAGAAACTCAGACAATAACCAGAGGTCGTCCTGATCTACCTAATGTCTTCCCATACCCACCTAGTGTTAGTGCAATCCTTTTATCTTATTATACATCCATTTTCCATGTGGACACATGTGGTATGCATGAGTGTATCACACATGTGTACATGCATGCAGAAAGCTGAGGTTGATGTTAGGATCACTCTTTTTTTTTCTACTGTATTCATTGAGGTGGAGTTTTGAATAAATTCTACAGCTTACCAATACAACCAGGCTTTTATTATGCCAGTCATACTCAGCATTTCTGTGTGAATGACTCAGGGATGGTTTCCCATTCAATTTTCTTAAAAGTCAAAGTTTCTGCAGGTTTGTTTGTTTGATTTGTTTGACCTACAGTTACAGCCCCAAAACTTCTCTGCTCATCCTCCCTTCCTTCATATCCCCAACCACACTGGCTCCTTCCTTCTCTTTAGAAGATGGCACTGACTTTCCCCATTCAGGACTTGGTCTTGCTGGTCCCTTAGCCTGTATTGTTTTCCAGCCCCCAAAGGGTCAGTTGTTCCTTTTACTTTCTGCTCTAATGCCTTGCTGCTGGAAGGACCTTTCCTGCCAGCAGATGAATGACTTCCTCCTGGGTCTACACATCTTCATCTGACTCAGCTGGTTCACACAACATTCACAAGAAGTGACGTTGCAGTCCTGGCTTTTAAAGCTCAATCATGCATTACAAACACTGTTCTGTTCCCATTTGAAGTACTTATATATCTACTGGGCATATTTCAGTCTGAAGTATAAGAAATTGCCACCTACCCTCTCTTACATTAGGTGATGAATAAATATGTGTGTCACCAGAGAGGACATCCTGACTTTTTTGTGACTTTATTGTATGGAACCTCTACTTCTTTAGCAGTATTGTCATTTCAGACTTAATAGTTCCTCTGCTCTTCCAGAGGACTCAAGTCTGATTCCCAGCACCCGCACCCGGTAGATTGATGGTTTCTCTTCTCTGTTTTTATTTTTGTATCTTTGGCATATTTTATTATTATTTTTATTAATAACATATAACAGATATTCACAAAACAAATGAAAGATAGTTATTGTATTTTAATCATGAAAGGTTAATTTTTATTGTTGGAAAATGTATACATGTATACAATGAAATGTGATTATAACAGCCCCACTGTTTCCCTGATTTGAACTTTTCCTGGTCCACCCTCAAACCTTTTTCTTCCTGATTTCATATCTAGATTTTTTTGTTAATAACTGACTAGTTCCAATTAGTGTTGCCCTTATGGGGATGGATGTGGGGCTATCCATTGAAGCATAAGAACCTTCCAAGTGGTTGTTCCATAAAAAAAGTCATTTTCCATCTTTCAGAAACTATCAGCTGCTAGAATATGTTTAAAAAGAGGTAGGACCGAGACCATAATCCCAATCTATTTTGTGATTTGGGCTGGCTTGATCTTATGTAGACCTTGTGCAGGTAATTACGGCCATTGAGAATTATTTAGTGAAATAGTCATGTTGTGTCCCAAAGGCAGAATTTCACTTAATCCCTTCTGATCCTTCAGCTCTTTGATTCTTTCTGCTTCCTCTTCTGTGAAGATCCCTAAGCCTTGGCAGGAAATGGGGGTAGAGATGTATACAAACATGACCCATTTAGGGCTCAGCTCTCAGTCTCCCCTCCTCAGCACTGCCACCAGCTTTGATCTCTGCCCGCACCACCAACCACTGCAAAAAGAAGCTTCTCTGAACCAATCTCAGAGTGGTTCAGGTCTGTGAGTGGAAACGTAAATATTTAGAAGGCAAATTCCCATTATTTAAAATGTTTTTCTAAATAGGTATGAGCATCACAAGGAATCCTGAGAGGAACTGTAACTTTTCACCCTGCATTTAATTTGCACAGCACTCACCAAGCCCTAAATATAACAGAAATCCAGTGATAGTTCAGAGATTTACAATAAAGCCACAGAGCACAGCACCTGAACCCTCTAAGAACTCGTAGTACTGACATCTAAAGCTCCTGCTATCATTGCTTAAATGCCTCCTCCCACAGGCTAAAGTCTGATGAGCATTTTGTTCCATATTCATATTGAGCTTCTAGGAAGTAGGAACTCAAGGGGCTGTCCTTGAATAGTTGGATGTGTGCACAATGGCCTTGATCCTAGTTTTGTTTCTGTTTCCATGACAAGATATCTTGACCAAAAGCAATGTATGGGACAAAGTGTTTTATTTCAGTACACAACTCCAGGTTGCAGTCCATCACTGTGAGGACATCAAGGCAGGAATGTCAGCTAGTCACACCACATCCAGTCAAAGGCAGGAAGAAGTGAATGCAGACATGCTCATCCAATTACTCATTGTGTTCAAGTAAGTTCTCTATACACAGTTCAGTATCCCCAGCCTAGGGAATGATACTTCCCACAGTGGGCCAGATCTTTCTGAATTAATTATGGAAAACAAGAAAATCCTATATGCACATCCATGCTGGTCAATCTAATGGAGACCATTCTTAATAGAGGAGCTCTTCCAAGGTGATTATAGGTTGTGTCAAATTGACAATTAAAGCTACTCTTACAGCCCTCCTCCTTTGGGAGTTCCCAAAGTCATATTTTTCCTTCCAGATCTACATGCTATGAAACTCATACTACTTAATGATACTGCAGTAGTTGTTTTATCATGACAAATCATCACATGTCAATGGTTTTGATTTCTTGAGATCTTATATTTCTATACCAGTGCATTTACCCATGAATCAAAAACAATAAAATAAAATCTACTTTGTAGATTTTTGTTTACTAAGGAGTGGTTTGACTTATTAAGAGTCCCTGGACCAGGAATGAGGGATTTTGATTTTGCCACAACTGGCTGGCATACTTAAGGTCATCACTTTGGGGATATTTGGGTAGCTGCAAAATATTTCTGAAATTCTGTGATTCTGGAAGAAGAGAACATAGGTTACAGGGTGAGGAAGAGAAAGGCTAACAAAAGATGCATACCTCCTCAGATTTTGTGATTTCGTGACTTATTTAATGACAAAAAGAAACTCCAGGAACAAAGGGACTTATCTCTGCTTATGGTTTCAGTTTGCAGACCTTCATTGTGGGGACTTTAAACTGCTTACATAGGTAGTAGCTCACATTGAAAATATTCCTATAATTAGTCACATTCATAATTCTATTTAGATAACCATGACCTTATATCTTTTTTAACCCCCCAGCCATCCTCTCCCAAATAACACGAGCAACTATTATTCTCACAGTCTTTAACATTCGAATCTTGTGGCTTAGGGAGCAGTTCTAGCTTACAGAACTGCTGAACTCTCTCTCTCTCTCCAGGTCCCTCCTTCAGCAGGAAGAATCATCTTGGCTGCCAGGAGCTGGCCCCTTCCCTGGAACTGCTGGTCACCCCACAGATTGGGTCTCCAGAGGGTCCAGTTCCACTGCAGCAAGCCTTCATCACCAGGCCTCTCTTACCAGTTTCTGGGGTTGGGATTTGGGATCAGCCTTGCTCCAGGAGGCTCAGAGGAGGGTGGGAATTCTGGGGTTGGGATTTGGGATCAGCCTTGCTCCAGGAGGCTTAGAGGAGGGTGGGAATGTGCTAATTTGCCTTGTTCTGTCTGGAAGAGGTCAGAGTGGGAAGACTATGGGGTCAGGGCCAGGGGAAGCAGTGGAAGGGACACACGCAGGAAGGAAGGGATAATTTAACTGAACCCAGCCTGAACCTTCAAGCAGTTCAGTTAAGGGCCAACACTGACGTCAAAGCTGTTTCTTATTTTATAAGTCAGCCTGCCTCCTGTGTAGCCCCCTTCCTTCTGTCAGTCCTAACTGCCAGGTCGTGACCTTTTGGCTGTTTATTCTTTATAGCCTCAGTTCAGGTAAAGGTTTTCACAGAGTTACCTCCTTTTTGGTCTTGTAATATAAGGTCTGGTCGCTGTCTTTATATAATGGCTCATGGAAAAGAAGAATGAACGAAATCCTTAAACATACCTGTTTGGTTTTACATCCTTATTCCACTGGGTTCTATGCTCTGTGCCTTTAGTATACTTAAACTTCCTTTAAACAAAGTACAAAGAAAAAGAATTTAAAAGAAAAAAACAACAAAATTAGACTTAAATGCTATGACAGTGGCTTCGTAAGCACACATGCACAAAACAAGCAAACCTCTTGTAGAATTGAAGCGTGCAGTGAGCCTACTATGGAGGTAAAAATAGTACTACTTATTAATTTTATTTTGCACACAGACATTGATCTGAGTCACCTAACAGTGTCTCAGCCAGTTCCCATCCTCTTCTCACCTCACTTGACACCTTCGTGTGAAGATGCCATCACCACGGGGACTCACAATCCACTATCTGCTTCTAGCAAAGTGAACACCATTATGTTTGCGTATCTTGCTCTTCTGTATAACAAAAGCAACAGGAAAAGGGACATAGGGTTTGCTCTGAGGCACAGTTCTCCTAGGACCAGATCCCGGGATTGTTCCCCCGAAGCCCATGGTTCTTCAGTCATCATAATTCACCGCTACTGTAAACTCAAGGGCACTCATTTCTGTTCTTGGTCTTCCTTGATGAATACACGTTGTATGAACACACACTGTGACTTGTGAACTTGTCTTCCAATGTCTCTCTCTAAGACCATCAAGAGCAAGGCTCTTGCGGGCTGCCAGGACTCATCAGGGCCTTGCCCGCACCTTCTCGTCTATGACCACAGTCCAGCTCATGTCTCTTGAATGAAATCGAGTGAATCTCTCTGACGCTTTCACTTAATCAGTATCTATTTGGTCTTGATAATGTAACTGGCAAGGTGATTAAGATATAGAAATGGACAGAGAGGGTAGAAATTCCTACTTTCATGAAATTTATAAGCCAGTTAAAGGAAACAAAAAGTGAACAGAATACAAGGACCATGTAGAAATAAAAGGTGGTGGTGCTATGGAGAGAAACCAAGTAGAAGGAAGGCTGGGAGAAGGTGTTGCTTTACATACAATGGCCTATGGTGGTCTTGAGGAAAGGGGAACATTGAATAAACATGAGAAAGAGGTGAGAAAATGGGTGACATTTGACATATATGTGTAAATATGTGCAATTGAAAAGATTACATGGTGAAATTTAAGGTTTCAGGATTTCTTCATCCAGTTGTAGCTACATCTAATTAATATTATTTTGGGAGAGGCATGAGTGGTTACTTTGTTCTTCCTGATCTACCTCCACTTTGTAAGGTGGAACCTAATGCTTACTGAGCCCCAATGTGTATATTTAGCCCTAGATAGACCAAGAAATCTGAGATGCCTCCTGAAAACCTAGACTGCATTCATCCACTTATTACCCTTCTTTTCTCTAAACCAATGATTCTCAACCTTCCCAAGGCTACAACCCTTTAATAGAATTCTTCCATGTTGTAGTGACTCCTGATCATATAATTATTTCATTACTACTTCATAACTATAATTCTGCTGCTGTTATGAATCATAATGCAAATATCTGTGTTTTCCAATGACGGTCTTAGGTGACTCCGGTGAAAGAATTGTTTTACCTCCAAAGGGGTCATGACCCATACATTGAGAACCATTGCCCTAAATAAAGGTCATAAGGTGACCTCCCTTTCAATAGTGACAAGGCTGACGTCACTCAAGGCAGATGGGAAATCTCACTGTGAGAAATAGAGTCAATTCTTGCCAATTCAAAGAATACGTGGCATTTCGGTATAGAAAAGGGTAACTAAGTTGTGTGCCCCTGTAGACCTGATAGAGCCCCCGTTATTATGTCTCCCCATCTCTGGCTTGCATTAGTGCAATGGACACTGCTCAGGAACTGACGGGCATGTCAAACGTGCCTGGGCGTATCTGTCAAATAGTCCAAGCTACTATTGAAGTCCTCTGTTTTTTACTGATATGTAGAAAATCTTTGATTCTTCAGCAGTTTGTTTCTTATTAGAAAGAAAGCCCTTCACAGCTGTAACAAGCAAGTGACATCACCTGGGGAGGATTTAGAGCCATCTCTTTGCTCCGCACCCAGATGTTTCAGCTCAGAAGGTCTTGAGTGGGGTAACAGAGCGTACGCCTCTAACAAGCACCACATGAATTCCCATAATCAGCCTGATTCAAAAACCACCACAGGGCTTGGCAGCCGCAGGACTAGAAGCTGCTGACTTCTCCAGTGTAAAAGCCTGAATGATGGCCTAATTTTAATTTCAACTGTCTTATACACATGAAAGCCCTGAACAGGAAAATGCCCTGTATCATTGCTTCTACATGCTGGCATATTTTGACTTTCTAATGAGTGAGCCTCAAAATGTTAAATCATTTGAGAAGATTTACATTTCTTTTCCTTTAGGTAGTAGGAAGATTGAGACACTTTATTTCATATCTATGGGAAGAGTAATCTAAAAGAATAAAGTGATAGACATACAAAGTCTGTGCTCATAAAGGGGAATGAATTGATTACCAATTGGCTTTGCTGTGCATGAATGGTTTGATGAGCACACCTGAAAAATGATCCCGATGATGAGACCATCTGCAGAAGCCAAAGAAGAGCTGGGTTAGGAGATGGATTGCCATAGATCCTCACACTTTGGTTATGACTGTCAAATAATGATAGTTGCTGGTATTTAAGAATGTCTTTGATATCCTTCTCTGGTTAAAATTATTGGATAAGACACATAAAACAATTGATATATTGGGTATGGGTAAAGGGCTGAAGGCATGTGCCAGGGACCTAGTGATTGGTCCATCTGGCACAGACCACTGCCAACCTGACTAGTTCTTCCTAGCCCACCCTGACCTAGGCTGTGTGTCACAAACGGGCTAGTCTTGAAATGGCCATTAAGGTACCTCGTTAGCATAGAGTCAACTTAAGGTTAAGAAACCTTGGTAATAAGAAAAAAAAAGAGAAAATCTTTTGCTTAGAATTTCAGTACTGGGTAGAAGAAGTGGTTTAGCAGTTCCAAGAACATACTACTCTTTCAAAGAACCTAAGTTCAGTTCCCAGTGATCCTGTCTGGTCTCATGACTGTGTTTCTAGTTCTAGGGCATCCAATGCCCTTTTCTGGTTCTTCAGGCACATGTGCACACCCCCACACAAACACACACACATGCATGCAATTTAAAAATATTAAAAGTACATATTGAAGTACAGAATTTAGGAACTAGCTCAGATTCTTAGGTTAACATGGAATCACTTTTAGCTCATGAAAACAGACAAGATAAAAAACACATTTAACCCTAGATAAGTTTTCTTTAGCTGAGAGAGTATATTCCTAATCATAAAGAGTGACATCACAGAAGTCTCCAGAAGAACACTGGGCTTTGCTGACTACCATAACTGTGAGGCATCCTTCATGGACCATTGTCAATAAGCTCATCTTGTCATTGCCTCCCATGAAAACCCCATGTTTGGTACTACTTATTGGGCCTTATTTAGGTCTATTTTGTGTGCAGACTGCTCTTGGGTGGGTTAATCAAGGACAGTACATCCTGCAGAAGGAGGTGACTCTGCTCATTGTGCTCAGCAAACAGCTCTGTTATCCTCCAGGAATCAGGGTTCTTCTGACCATGATGCATTCATTAGCTTCTTTTCGCTATGCTAAGTGCATTCAGCAATTGAAGCCCACTTAGGTAAAAAAGGAATGGCTGACTCACAGAATGTCCAGGTCCAGTATACAAAGGAGCATGCCAGGTGAGGCTGGCTTCGGGCACTTCTGAAGTAGTGTGGCCTTTACTGTAATCTTCTCTCCCCATGTAGTAAGATAGGCCGGAAACTCCAGGCTAACTTCAGCTCAAGACAAGTGAGACAGAAACAGAACGTTCTTTTTCTTACTCTGTGGTGTAGATAATTCTGTGACGTATTTTGTCCCCAAAGTGGCTTTCAGTATCACATTATTTAGTGCAATATAGCACCATCTCATCTTCCATCAAGAGCCCGTTTCCTCTTTTGGCCTTGGAATGGCTGATCTTTTGACTTGCTGCAGACTCATTGTGGTTCTTCTGGTTCCATCCTTCAAGAGTCTTGAAAGAATCTATTTCCAATCATTCTGTTCCTTGGTGTTTTTGTGAGGACACCAAAACAGCTTGTGCTTAAAGAAGCCACTTTGGGACTGGAGAGGTGGCTCAGTGGTTAAGAGGACTTGCTGCTCTTACAGTGAGCCTGAGTTCAGGTCTCAGCCCCCATGTCAGACCACTAACAACAGCATGCCATTTCAGCTCCGGAGAATCCAACAGCTTCTTCTGGCCTCTATAGGTACGAATATATGTGTGTATACATATACACACTGGCATACATGTACAGGTGCACACATATACACACATACATAAATACAAGCAAAATCAATCATCAAGAGAAGCTACCTATAAAGAGAAGCATGGGACATGAGCACATGTGAAAACTTCGGTCTCAGAGGACCGCTGAGTCTCCCAACACATCATCCAGCAAGGCTCCACTCTGGTGAGGGATCTATTTCCAAAGTTTTTATTTGGAATCCAGGGCTGCATTGCCACTGAATGAACAACTCCAAGCCAGAGTGTTGCTAAGACTTCTAATCTTCACACTTATAAACAAGATAGTTGTTATAGGGAGAACCAGGCTGCTTGTTTGTCCTGGGTACCTGGATAGCTTACACCTGAAATAACCACACAGAAATTGTATTAATWAAAACACTGCTTGGCCATTAGCTCTAACTTCTTATTGGCTAACTCTTACATCTTGATTCAGCCCATTTCTATTAATCTATGTATCACCACATGGCTACGGCTTACCAGCAAGATTCTAACTGGCATCCATCTGAGGTGGAGGATCCATGGCTTCTTCCTGACTCTGCTTTCTTCCTCCTAGCATTCAGTTCTGTCTTCTCCACCTGCCTAAGTTCTGCCCTATCAGGCCCAAAGCAGTTTCTTTATTCATTAACCAATGAAAGCAACACANAAAACACTGCTTGGCCATTAGCTCTAACTTCTTATTGGCTAACTCTTACATCTTGATTCAGCCCATTTCTATTAATCTATGTATCACCACATGGCTACGGCTTACCAGCAAGATTCTAACTGGCATCCATCTGAGGTGGAGGATCCATGGCTTCTTCCTGACTCTGCTTTCTTCCTCCTAGCATTCAGTTCTGTCTTCTCCACCTGCCTAAGTTCTGCCCTATCAGGCCCAAAGCAGTTTCTTTATTCATTAACCAATGAAAGCAACACAGGAACAGAAGAACCTCCTACACCAGATAGTAGTTACTGTTCCAAGCCACCAAATTGTAGGTTACTTCATTTTCTACCTAGAACAAATGGGCCTTGTCACTACCCAGCATTCTCTGGAGGTAGAGATGACATTAACTTGACTGGAAAAAGGAGGGTTTGTGCCTATACAAGAGTGTGACCCATGAGGCTGCATGATGTCATAGGAATAACTATGAAGGCAAAACCCTTAGATGTTAACTCATCTGCTCTGCATCTAATGTCCTAACCCTTACTACATTTTCATTTCTCTTTTAATTCATGGAAGGACAGGTCCACCTTAATTTCCTGAGAGAGACAGGAAGAAAACACTCTTTATCTACAATCATTCTACTATGATGATACAGCCAGGACTTTTCTATATGCTGTGTTCTGTTTTCCTGAAAACCATGGCTTTCACGGTGTGGTGTACTGAGAAGATTCCTCCATACACAACTCTGGGGGCTGCAGTTCTGTAGCAGAGGTCTATGTCTAATAATATGATGTAACCTCAAACGAATCTGTCTACATTGATCATAATGACTTCATGCAGCCTCAACATATCTGTGAACATTGATCATAACAACTTCATCCGCTGAAAAATCACAGATGGAAATGTAAAATGTTCATAGTTTATGATCCACTAAACATAAAGGATTTAACATTCAATTCTGGTTATAATGTCTCATGCTGGAGAGGTATAGGAAATATCCTAAACTTTTCCAAACCTCTAGTCTCCCATGGGCAAGAGAGTTGTATTTAAAACTCATTTAAAGCAGTTGTGAGTGAGCTCAACCTTCTTTCTGTCTTCAGAGTGGAGTGCAGACTGCTAACTTTTCTAATTTATGCATCATTATCCCTGGCTGAACCAAACACCACAGGAAACTCTTTAACTGGACCTGTCAATGATCCCTAGTTCATATAATGAAGACTCTATCACAATGTTTAGGAATTGTGAACACATCGAATCTAGCTCTCAAAAACTTCACTCCTAATGCCATCTAAAGTCCTGAAAACCATTTCTTTCTGGCCATGCTGCTAAGAATCTCAGGCTGGGAGGCTGTTTTCTCTGTTTCTGATCATGAAGCATATAGATTTATGGGTTTTTACTGTATGTGCATGAATGTAAACTGGTAAGTGTTCCAGGAAGTCAGTGGACCAGCACACAGAGGAAGAGAGCTGACTATAGGCACTGTGCACATTAACCAACCCAAAGTCCCTTGACTTCCATCAGTAAATACAGCCATACCATGCAAACCATTCCCATCACCTCTCAGAGTATCTTTGTCCATTACTTCATTTGATTCTGTATTTACTCTGGCTATAGAGGAAGCCATCTACAGAAGCTTGGAATGATTTCCCAACATGATTGATTTCATCCACGGTCTCTTCATTCTGACTTCAGTAGATAAATGAGTTTGTATGCTCTGTAGGCAGAACAAGAGACAAGTTGGAACTGATAAAGGGTAAATAGTGTCTAGGTAAGACAGGCATGACCTGCTATCTATTTCAGCAAGTTTCAGAGATACTAGTGTTATTGAATAGTATGTAGCACAGTCTATACTTATAGATTTGAATATTAAATAAGTGACTAAAGAGTCTGAATTCAGATACTTAACAAATACTTTAATCAGTGTGCAGAGTGTCTCTTATATGGATTGGATACTACCAATCCAAACCCCCAAATCTTTTTTGAGAACTGAAATGATGTTTAAATGGAAAATTTATATAAGCCCATTTTCTATGATAACAGAAACTTAATTGTGATCAGTATGTTTGTTTTTTGTTGTCATCTCAGTTTTTGTGGATGACACAGGACATAAATGCTCACAGAGTCAACATGGCTTCATTTACACCATCTCACCAGACTCTGGACATCCTGGGATCTGGGAAGAGGCTGTAAGCAATTCTTCTCATCTCATTTCCAAAGATAGTGTCCTTCCCTGCCTCAGTCACTGAAGAAGGCTGTCTGTGCCAAGGAGAAGAGAACCAGACCTCATCTCCCGAGGCAGAGTGGTAGGAGGCAATGGCAGGGAGGGTCTCCTAAAAGCACCTGTGTAGAATCAGGGCTGTCATCCCTCCTACAAATGACCATTCACCACAACTGTGCTCAGATGCTGGTCCTGTCATCCCTGGGCTCCTTCAGAATCTAAACCTCCAGCGCTCTGAGAGTTGAACTCACTTGTGACTCTCTCTCTCCTATCTATGAATTAAATGTCATTCTGGCTTCTATACAGACTTCACATAACCCAGGCTGTGTCATCGCAAAGTTTAAGTCAGACATCATGTTTAACAAAAGAGGATGAAAAGAAAGAAAAAGTCTGCCATGTTGATGAACCTACCTTCAATATTAATTCAGGTGTAAAGTTTAAAAGTACCATGAAGGGCGTGGCCTTTGGGAACATGGGTGTAACTGAAGCATCATTTCAAAGCAGCACAAGCAATACCTCTGAACTTTGGATGCTTGATTGATAAAATACCTTTGTGTTTCAAGATGAGTATCTATATGACAGGAGATAAGAGACAAGAAGGCAGCCTGCTAGTACTGTGTCCACTGAAACTCTCTAAAGATAGAAGAGCAGGAACTTTTTAATAAATACCACTGAACTGACCACTTGTGACCAGAGCCATTGCCTTCATTTTCCCCCAAATATTTAGTTCTTTGTGTGTGAGCTGTCATGAATCTTATGATCTTGATAATAAGCCCATAGCTGTAATAATGAGGCAGCTCCTTTTCAAAGCCTTTTCTGTCTTTAGAGGCAGTCTCTCTCCATTATATGTTATCACTAAAAGATCTTTTTTCCTGAGATGCAGGACATGTGAGCAAATCACATCCATCAAAAAGACTGAGGGAACAGTGTTCGAGAGAAGTCATTGTATATAAAGTTTCAAAATTAAAGGAAAACAAACATTTAAGTCTGACCCAATCATTGTTGCAGGTGACCTGAAAGAGCAGCATTTTCTTACTTGTAAAATTGCATGGTTCTTCTTAGCTCTTGTATTCTACCAGCATCGTGTCTTCTTAGAGAGCATGCTTCTCAGTGACAGGTGTCATCTGAGAATGCTCCTAGCACTGGCCCTGAAGCGTGTACCTTCACACCCTTCCATTTCAGTCATTTCTCCATCTAACATCTAATTCAATAGTTTATGTTACTCATCTGCATTTCAAACCCTAAAGACTCCCTGGGAAGTGCACTCACAGTCACCAGTGCCTTAACGGACAAGGCCTGTTTAACCTCAAAACAGAAGGAGAAAGAACTTGTTTGCATACTGTCCTGGTTCTGAAGTTGCATGGCTCCCATTGAGGGATAACTCTTGGACAATCACCTGTTTATTGCAGCCACAGACTGCATGGATTGGACTTCATTTGAACATTGTACAGTAAAGTCTGTTGCACTGGGCTATACATACATAAATTTATACTTAACATCATTGACTATGATTGTTATTTTTTAAGTACTTTAAAATTTTTAATTAAAATTACATTAGAAAATAATAGAATTTCAAAAAATTATTCTAGCCAGGTTTTGGTGGTACAGGTCTTTAATCCCAGTACATGGGAGGCAGAGGCATGTAGTGAGTTTGAGACCAGCCTGGTCTACAGAGTAAGTTCCAGGACAGCCAGGACAGTTACACAGAGAAACCCTGTTTTGAAAAAATAAAAAAAAACCAGAATTGAAAAAGAAAATCCAACATGGTTGTTAGCAAGGCCCCATAGGAAGAAAGAAGGGTGCGTGTGGTGGGACACAAGAAAGGCTACATAGAGGGTAACAGCCCTGCAATGAGGCTGGTACCATGTGGGATGGCCACAGGGAGTCAACTTGTGTAAGGGAGGTCCCAGTGAATCCTGGTTCCCCAATCTTTTTCTTCATAGGTTTACAAGCTTCTAAAAATAATTCTTTGTAGCTCCAGGTTCAGAAAGCCTCATTTGCATGAATATATAATGTGCTGTGTGTATGAATACCAAGCCCTTTTATCTGAGTCTCTGAGAGAGAAGCATAAACAATAAGCAAGCCTTGTAGCTCTCAAAAGACAGACAGGTGAGGCATTTGTCTTCACCCCTTCTTTGCTGGAGGGGGATGAGGAGGAGGAGGAGGAAGCAAAGACATGTATGTACTCCTTTGATTCTTTGGAAGATGCCCAGCAAGAAAGCCAAGAAGGGTGAGGGATTTGGGAAGGTAGCGTGAGCTGGTATGGGCTGACTCAGGCTCACTGGACTGTGCTCTAATGCCTTTGGGTTTTGAAAAACCTTGCTAGAGATACACAGGTTGTCACCATAGATACACAGGCTGTTGCAGAATGCAGAACTGGGACTTGGCAACTGGTGAGCTTCCCAGCTCACACACACGGAGCCCAGAGTACAGCTCATGATATTGCTGTACATCAGGGTTGACTTCTTACAATTCTAGAGAGAAATGAGACCTTCCTTCTAAGTATCCATATGAACTAGGCATTGCAACCGAAGCAAGTTCTCACAATATAGATTCCTACTCAAGTCTTCATAAAGCATCTTGCCTATAAGATTTTTACAGTAGCTCTGATTTGAACAATCAAGAATTCTATACAGAAGACACAATTTTGTTTAGTATACTCTCCAGTGAAACTCTCCATTGACACAGAGTTTACATGACAAGAACTGTGGCTTTAAAAAGAAGGAAAGCTTAACAGTGTTGGATTTCAGCATGAGTGTAAGCGTGTTAATGTGTGTGAGAGGGTGTGCAAGTGTGTGTGTGTAATAAGTGAGTGAAATATTTGCATATGTAAGGTGTGTGCTAGTCTTTGCAAAAGTGGATGTATGCTTATGTGTGTGTGAATTTCTGTGTTAAAAATGAATATGAACTTGTGAATGAATGGACAAGAACCTGTGTGTGCTGTGCCTAAGCTTGAAGATCACTTTCAAAATTGGTAGGGCACATGATTATGTTGTACAAATCATGTTTAGAACAGCCAGGTGAACAACCAAGTCCTGTTTCCTGGTTTTGTGAATGAGTGATCGAGCTGTTGCTTGAAATTTCCAGTGTCACATGGTGCAGAGTTCAAGAAGGACAAGACTGTCTTTGTCACTGTTCTATGGCTGTAAAGGTCTCCAGAAAAAAAGTATCTCTTACAAAAGAAGGAATTTAATTGTGGGCTTGCTTGCCATTTCTGAGGGTTTGTCCTTTATCATCACAGTGGAGGCCATGGAGCGAGGACAGAACAGTAGCTGAGAGCTACATCCTGGTCCACAGGAAAAGAGAAAAATGCTGGGCCTAGTGTGTGCTTCCGAAACATCCTAAGTAATGCGCAAAACAATCCCACACCAGTTTGGATTTACAGGGGTATTTACTTTAGGGGAAAACTTACAGAACACCAACAGTCAGCTCTGACTCCCACTGCCCAAGTGCTGAGC
>LOEQ01003816.1:129322-141231 GCA_001685075.1 Bramus lutescens
GAGAGAGAGAGAGAGAGAAGAGAAAAGGGGAGACAGAAAAGGGGGGAAGTGGAAAAGTGGGGAGAGAGGCAGAAGCTGCCTCTCCCACAAGGGAAGAGAGTGGGGCAGAGGCTGCAAGGAGGAAGGGAGTGGGCGTTCCTTGTCTCTTAAAGAGCCAGAATATTACAGTCATGAAGAGTTGTTTGAAGCAGCTGGCATGACATAAGGCCTGTATGGTGATCCATGGGGGACTATGAGCTTTTCCTTCCTGCTTGGGACAATAAATAAACA
Organism: Bramus lutescens; assembly: GCA_001685075.1. Taxonomy (NCBI): domain Eukaryota; kingdom Metazoa; phylum Chordata; class Mammalia; order Rodentia; family Cricetidae; genus Bramus; species Bramus lutescens. The sequence goes on from LOEQ01003816.1 coordinate 129,593, forward strand.
CTGGACATTAAGAAGAAGAGAAGAGTAGACCAGAGCTGTCCAGGCCTCTGGAGAGATGAGAGGTGGGAATGGTCAAGAGGACATGTCTGTCACTCCAGGTCTTTGGGCAAAGAGGTTTCACTCCCTGGCTGGTTAGAAGTCTGGGATTGTTTATTTATAATAACCTATTCCATAAACCTTGATGGCTAGCTGGGCAGGGTAGCATGTGCATTTTATCCCAGCATTCAGGAGGAAATGGCAGGCAGATCTCTATGAGTTTTAGGTCAGCCTGGTCTACAGTGATTTCCAAAACAGTTAGGGCTATTAGACAGAGAAACCCTGTCTTGGAAAACCAAACCAAACCAAACAAAAACAACCTTGGGGCCTATAACAGACTTTACAGCTATACAAAGGAAGCATGACCACCATCTTGGTCATGCACTAAAAAACCTACTTCACCATCTCCAAGGCCTTGGGTGGGAGAGGGTTCACTGCCACACACTGTTAGGCTAATAGTTTTTCCCTGGGGATATAGGATAAAAGCTACCTTTGTCATCTTGTTGATTAAATGACGGCCTGTGTGTAACACCTTTTGCTCATGAGCACACTTAGAACCCAGTAATGCAGCTGAGGGTCACGCCACCAGGAGGGGAGTGAGGCGACAAGACCCTGACACAGGAAGTCTACACAACTGTCTATATCATGCCTTACCACAGTTTGGGCTTGTAGCTTCTTTGTCACTCTTAGGGACTCAGGTGGGACTTCCACCATGGCTAATCACGATCATGGAATATGAAAGAGTCATCTTACCATGTTTGGGCATAAGACAGCTATGGAGGGCACCGTGGCTGTTCTTTATGTGACGCTGGTGAAACCTCAGAAGGTGAACTCTGCTATCTAAAGTCATTAAAGCGACAGTATAACAGCCTGGAGAAATTAATGGAGAAGAAGTTAAAAAGTGATACATGAAGAAATCTCTCCAGATGTTGGTGTTTCGTGAGCTGAGTAGAGGATGAATTATGTGTATGTGTGAGGGTACGTACATACCACTGTCTGAGGGTCATCACCAGTGTCATGTGACTGAAACTCAGTGCCTCTCTCCAGACTCAGTTTCTCTCTCTGCAAGATGTGGGAAATGGCTCTTTGGTGTGCCATAATTCCTGAGTCTTCTCTCATTCACTCCCATAATGCCATGTCATGGTCTATAATGAGCCCACTCTAATATTCTCATCCTAGACTCTCAAACTAGAAAATTAAAATGAAAACATGGAAAAGAATAAATACTTGTAGATGTGTCTCTATCACCCCAAAATACTGTATGATTTTACCGTCTCTTAGTCAATCTTGGTATATATCATTTATTGTATACAGCCCAAGGGCAATTATTTGTTTGGTATCAGTTATTATTAGTCAATAAAACTATAAGAATACTTAGGCAGTATTTCTGGCACAGATTGCCGTAACACTGGGGCTATGCAGAGACAACTGCATTGAGATTTTTAATCCATATAAACTGACATGATTAAAAGTAATAACATTTGAGAGTAATTATAGAGACTCTCATGAACATTAATTAGGCAACAAATGGTGCCTTGGAAATCAATTTCTATTTATCTTCTTTGTAGATAAGAGGCCTAGGATAAGTTTCTTATCAATAAAACAACCCGAAATAGTCCCTAAATAGTGGAAAAAGCAACCCAACTAACAGACCTGAAAGCCATTAGGCAGCAATTTCAGCTGCAGCAAGATAAGAAATTAAATGAAATCTTGAAATAAAAAGAAAAAAAATGGTTAGAGAATGTCTCTACCCGGAAAAGATCTAAGCCTTTACAAAGACCTTGCCTTCCATACTCGTCCTTTGATGTCGCCCTGAAATATGGTGATTATGCCATCTTAGCTACACGGTGCTGCAAGGCAAACTTGAAGTGCAGGCTCATTTCCCTCAGATGTTCACAAGTGCTGCTGGGAGGTACCAGCAAATTATTTCATTAGTAACTTTGATAGCAATTAATTTGGGGTCTCAGAACCTATCCCCTTTTGACTTGCCTGAAGGTATGCTACAGGGTCTCTATCTTGTCAGCTCACCCTACAGGGTTTTGTGAAGCCTTAGGAACCAAGCTTCATAGGCTTCTACTCTTGAACATCAGCATTCATCATTTCTCTTTGTATAGAATCCCACCTACTGATTGTAACTAGACAGGTATTAGAAGTGAAAATAGATGGTATAAATGACTGGGTTGCTCATACAGATGTCCATAAGGTTGGGCAGGTAACACAGATAAACTAGGTGGCCTATAGACCATCCAGGGGCATTTGGATACAGCTTGCCATCTTCAGAAACCAGATACCATGAAAGAGAGAGCCCAGGTGTCAACTGGTCCTATAGGTTTCCAGAAAAACCCAGAATATCAAAAATCCTTTTGGTGTTTGCTTGTCTCTTCTATGTATAAATCATTCAAGCTGCAATTAAACACCCTGATGAAGCCTTTTTTTCTGAAGCCTGTGTGAATCCCATAAGTTTCAATATGTAAAACTCATCACAAAAATAAACTCCAGGGAGGATCTTAAGTTACCTGCTACTGTCTAAAGAGAATCGCATGAGATTGTGCTTAGTAGCTCAAACAAACGGACAAATATGAGTCATCGCCTATGCTTCAAAGGGACACTTTGCAATTCCCAACCCCTGCGAACCATGATCTTCACTGCCAGAATCAATGCGCAGGTCAGATGAAACATAAGATTAGCGCACAGGGCACTCCACTCCTGAGACCTTGGTTAAGGCCTGGGGCTTTCTTAGACGCCTGCACCTTTGGATGAGGGTGTGCCACATGACTACAGGAGCTAGAAATCATAGAGGAAGGTTTTCTATTGTGGAGACTCTCACACACTGCCAAGGTAGTTGTTTAGTGCTAACACGACAAAATTCTGCAAACAAGGTGGCTTCTGTGGCAGATCCTGTTTTTCCCACAGTTGTGTAGTCTTCAAATGTAAGGTATTGGGAGAATTGATATCTGAGACTCCTTAGCTGACAGGTGTCTCTTTTTCACCAGGCCCATGTGTGACTTTCTTTTCTGTTTGATTCTGTTTGATTCATTCTGGATACCACTCTGGTATCCCTATGTGTGTCCACATCCATGAGTGTAACCACTGAGGCCAGAGATCAATGCCTGCCATCATTTTCAATTGCTCTAGCCTTATTGCTTGAGCCAAGCTCTCTTCTCCCAGTTTGGATCTCATTGTTTGGGTTATGCTCTCATGTCCAGGGCTCTCTGGGATCCTCCTGTCTCCCACCTCCTGACCTGGGGTCACAGATGGGGTGCATGGGATCGGTACTCAGACCTTCTTAATTATGTGGAAAATGCTATAGCCCTGCTCTATCTCTCAAGTCTCAAATTTCTTATAAAATGTTAGATTTGATTAGAGTCCCATTTATAAGACCTCATTTAAATTCAATGGCCCTTTAAAAGTTCTTTGAAGTCATATGGACTTCTTGGGGTTAGGACTCTAACATACAAACCTTGAGTAGGTACAGTCCAGGAAAGTTGTGTGCTGGTTAAATTTTAACGGGAACTTTTCCAGGAAGCAAATTTCTTAGTTGTAGCATTTGCCCAAGTTCAATGCTGGAATTGCTTTCACCTGGTGGTTATCATATTCCTGACATGACATCACTGTGCGAGCAGGGATCTGGGAAGACAGCTAAGACAGCACAGCAATAGGGTCACCCTCTGTCTGAGAGGTGACAAGTGGCAAAGGGAATCATGAGATGTGCTTTAGAATTGAAATTTTAATGATAGCAGTGTTTAACGGCCAGGTAGCAAAGTTCTTGACAATTTGACCGTGGGCTCAAAGGAGCCACTGCGAACCAGTATCTGGACCCACTGAGTGGGGCTGCCCTCACGCACAGGAAAACAGCCGAGCTAACATAAATCTGGCAAGAAGATCATCTGCCTGGCATGGCATAGGAGGAAACAAATTGGAGAGGTCTATATAGCACACGAAGGGGGAGACATGGAGTCTTTGGAACGAGAGTTGCTTTTCATAAGGCTGTGAATTTGCAGAGCACAAGGGGAAGAGAGAACATGGCCCAAATTCCAAACTCAGCCGTCCCCAAACAAGATGGAGAATATGGAGCATAGTACAGGCTCCCTGGCCCTGCTTCTTTCTCTCTAAAAGACATTTTCCTCATGTGGATGTGATATCTCAGGTGACTTTGAACTCTGATGCCAGTGCTCAATGCACAGCCACCGAGCATGTGTTTCTCCAGCTCTAGGCTGGTTTAGGAGATGATTCCTGACTGAAGTATGTGTCTGTGCTCATGTGAGATACAGTCACGGCAGAAAATATTCTTAGTGGGAAGCAAAAATGTGGCAGCGTTGTGTCTCACAGTAAGATCATGAAGCTGCTTTCTCTGCCAATGCGTGTGTTTTCACTATTCTTCCAGGTGGTTCTGATGTGGAAGATGCTAGGACCTGGGCTTTCTCTTCTTTTTCCAGCTTTCTCCATCAGTGCTTTGGACGGTGACAGGCACAGAGGAGGAGCTTTAACATTGCCCCGGACCTTGTTGGAAGTGCAGCTTTATGGTCTCATGTTGATTTACTCTGCCGAGCACTCAGGAGACAGGGGTAGAACTGATGCCAACTTGTTCTCTGAAATTGTGGACTCACATAGTTCTTTGGGATTGGGGAGAATCAAAGATCTGATTTCTAAAACCACATCACTTTGGTAAATAGTGATTTTTAGAAAGAAGAGGAACAATGATAAAGAACAATTCTGTGGTCTTCAGTGTGTTAGGAAAAAGCTTGAGGGGTGAAAGCTAGATAAAAATGGCAGTCATTTTGGGACTGGTTATCTCAAGGATAGAAGACTGCCCAGCAAGGACAGAACCCTGGGTTCAATTCCTAGCAGGGCTACAGAGAGCCATTTATGTGGAAGTAAAAAATTCAGCCATCCTAACTCCATATGTGTCTAAGGAAACACTACGTGTTTTGTCTCTGTCTTCCAGAAAGTCTTGCATATTCCTGGGGAACATGGAGAAGATCTTGATACAGAAGAGAGGCTTCTGCTTGTCCTTTCTAGGCTTTTCTATTGCTGGATATGCTTGCCTGAGCCACTCTCATTCCACAGGGACTTGCATTCTTTTTTTGCAGTACTAGGCTGCAGAAAGAACTAGCCCAGGATGGACCAGATATGCTCTTACCATAACCGAGGGCTGAGCACTTCGCAGTGGCCGCTGAAAAATGACAGGCTACATCCTTGTATTACCAGGTGAAGTTTTCCCATGGTTCTAGTCTCCTCAAAAAGAAGAGAGGGAGGAGGGAGGGAGGAAGAGAGGGAGGAAAAGAAAGAGAGAGAGAGAGAGAGAGAGAAAGAGAGAGAGAGAATATTTAAGCAGAAGTTCATTTAACAAGCAAAGTGCACTTCAAAGATATTGGAGAAGCCTGGCCAGGAATCAGTCTACTTGATCACCCCATGTGACTCCATTTTCAGTCCTGAAAGCTCAGGATTATGTCCCATGCTACATGTTGTTCTGTGTTGAGCATTTAAAAGGTTTTATGAGTAGTTATGAAGTAGGTGGCATATTTGTGAGCTAAAGTGACCCTTTTCCCCCAAGTTCCAGGACAGGCTCCAAAGCTACAGAGAAATCCTGTCTTAAACAAAACAATAATAATAATAATAATAACAATAATAATAATATTTTGAGAGTATTCTCACGAACCACTTGAAAAGTCAATAAGGGCCAGAGTCAAGACTGTCATGCAAATGATACTATAATGAAGCCAGGGCTTTTGAGTACAGATCCTTCCTCAGTCCACATGTTTGACAACTGAGAAAGTAAGTTCCCTTCTGACTTATATAGTTGGGAGATATCCATTTTTAAGTATGTTGAACCCCACAGGGGTGCTCTTGTCCTCAGAAAACAGCTATGAAGATCCAGCCATATGTTCCTGGCTCTCTCCTTCCTAAATCCGCGCCCACAGGAATTATTGAAGTCAATGTAGGGAAGACAAATTTCTTCATCACCAGAGAACATTTTACAAAGCAAGGTTGGACTGACTACTGGTCATTTCTATTCTATAAAGAGGACATTTAATAAAGGACAAGACTGATTTGAATTCTTGATTCCATCTGCTTCGGAAACCAACATTGCCACTCCTCTGCCCATCACCCAGCTTTCGCCATGAATATTCCACTCTCATAAAGCTACAGGCTAATGTTGAGGAGCCAGGGGTGAAGGGACTGGGTAGTTCTTAGGAAGCAGAACCCATGACAAACTGCTAACCAACTCTGGCACCAGTAAGTTAGACTTGGTCTTTCTTATCTGCTTATCTGCTTCAGAGCCAGTGACCTGGGAGTCAATTCCAAGTAGAAACCATTTCAAGTTTCATTTATAGAAACATGGCCCATGGGAGCCTTTTCTGAGGTCTTTGCTGATGAGTCTTCTTTGCCTTTTCAAAAGCATGGCCAATGGCAACCTTTCCCCAGGTGAGTCTAACCCATTTCTCAGCCAGTTCACTGACACCTGGAAGCCCTATTTAGCACTCTGGGACACTCTGTATATTAAAGGTAATCCTTGGAGGAATCTGGGTCCATAAACCATTGAATAAGTTACACGGAGCACGGCAGACTGTGTTTCATCTTAGGAATGGGTACCAAGGGTCGTGCTACTATTTCATCCAAGCTTGAAAAGGAAATTAACATGGCGCTGAAGAAAAGTCAGAAATCCTGTCCTTGCATTTAACTTCTGTGGGATGCCGGGTCCCAGACACCAACCGAGAGTGGAAATACCTGCTTCCATGATGAATGAGGCACAGGCACGGAATTTGGGGACCCATGGACTATGGTGTCAGGAACGACAAATCACACTCCTCAGCTCTGGTGTGCTTGGAAAGCCCTTAGTTCCTCTGGGAGACAGATATCTCATGCCATCAGATTGAACTTTCAGTGCTGAAAGTGGAGTGACGCGGGTTGATCAAGTAGATTGAATTGCTGGTACCTTTTCTATTATTATGTTAGCAGGGAATAATTATTACCTGCTGAATGAGCCTGTGAAAGGTGGGCAAAGACTGGAGAGGGAAATGAAAAACACTGTGGTTCAACTTGTATTTTCAACTTTGTCCTCGTGTGTGGTAAAACTAGCAGGGATAGCTACTGACTACTTTTAATTATCTCTCTCTCTTTCTCTCTCTCTCTCTCTCTTCATTTTGTTAAAACTTCTATGGTTTTAAGGGCTGCCATTAAGCTAGATTGGGTATGTAATTCTGGAATTGTAGGCACAAGAAAATAGTGGAGGCATACCAGTATTTAATTCTTCATCCTTGCGTAGTTTGGGTTTTGATTTAAAATTGTATCTCTAAATAATGGCAAAGATGTTAGCAATCTTTAGAAAGAGGGTAATCTGTCTGGGTGCTAAATTCATAGCACATTGTAATTTGTTTCGCATTTTCCCTGCCACTCCCTGGCAACCACTGAGGTGATAAATCTGAGCCTGGAGAAGCTCAGTATTTTGCAGTGCACCCTGGGGTGGGGGTGTTTGCTGTTTTGTCACATAACTTTGAGGAAATCGTAGAGCTTTCTAGAGAAGCTGTGGGAACCATAAGTCTCTGAGGAGGATGCAGTGTTCACCTGTGCCACATGCAGCTGCCGTGAATTCAGCAAGTGTGCCTTTCTGGCTTCTGAGGGCCTAAGTGTGAGTTCCCCAGTGAGCAAAGCCATATGGCTGTGTTTTTCAGTCTGAGTCTTTAGTGAATTTCAGTACTCAAATAAGTGTTGACAGATTAACCATAAAATCAAAGACCTCTTTCCATCTCAAAGATAGAAAGTGGCAAAAATTCTTGATTTTTTTTCATCCTTAGCTATTCTTCTAGAAGCTTCTTTCCAGCCACTTTATAACGCGGGAGTGTAGCCCTCTGCTGTGGTGAGCTCTGGTAGACTTTACGTTACATTCAGGTGCAAGGGTGTAAGAAGTTCTGTTTGGGTCATGTGTCACTGCATTTCAGAGTGTAGCAGGACCTCGAGGTGTCATAGGATCCCCTTTTCCCCAGGTGATAACAATGAAATTGTGCCCAGATTGTATCCCATATGCCCTGGGACAATGCTTGTCTTTGTGCAGCTTCCCCAGTCCCTAAACCCAAAGGGTTTAGGCCAGGTCAGTGGCTTTTTAACACACAGCTTGGTTCTCACATTATGACATTTTCAGGGAATGACACTGAGGCAAGTTCCCATCCAGGGCCTTGCCTGGTCCCTGGTCTAGCAGCTCCCTCACAAATGCCCGCAAGAAGAGAAGTGGTCATCTCAGTGAAAACGAATTCCTTAACCTTCCCTCCCTCAGACTGAGGACAGTTTTTCTTGTGTCTGGAGTTGGGCAGAGGAGCATGGTGAGGAGAATATTATGGCTCTTTTGTGGTCTGTTTGCTCCCTGGCCTCTAGTCTTCTCAGACCTGTGGACCCTTCGTGTCTCACTATGCAGTAAGTTCATGGCGGAAGTGACCCCAGTCAGGAGCCGTCTTTCTTGAGGCTGAGATTTGCCTTGTTAGTTTGTCTTCCCAGGTGAGGAAATGGGAACAAGCGAGAGACACAGATTCAGAATAACCCAGTTGTTCGTTTACTTTCTGGGATTTTTATTTATCTATATAGTAATGAAAACTGAAAACAAAGACACCCCACAAGAAGCATGAGCCTGATCTGATCAGAACTTAGAAGAAAAACAAACCAAAAGACTCATTTTGACTTTTTGCGATTATCTTTGGTTAACTTGTTACGCATGGGAGGTTTGATGGCTGGAAGTCATGGAAGGGTGCCTTTTTCTCAGATAACTCTTCGGTCTCTACTGAGCCTGATGGTAGGCACAGATTATCAATTAAACTAGAATTATTTTCCCCCGATGCATAAATGTGGTAGTTGTTTTCCTCTGCCAACACTGGTGAGTGTCGGTGACAACAGCCACCAATACAGTCAGATCGTAAAGCGCTCTGTATATCAGTGAGCTGGCCTATTGCTCTTTGTTAACCCACAGTGTACATAGCAGAGCCTCTCTCCCGCCTTCCACATTCCAAAGACAGGAAAGGTAAAACAAAGACAGTAAAAGCTAACATCCCTGTGAGCTGTGAAGATTAACAGCAGGATTTTTTTTAACCCAAAGCCATTTTCAGTCATTAGTTGCATTGCTACATCAATGCTAAGTACCCCTTGTTGGTTTATAAAGTTAATCCCAGCTGAGGAAGAGGCTGACTTACACACTGATCACGGAGCAGACAGGGAACCTTGGTGCACTCTTGCATGCCGAAAGCAGCGTTCATTTTAACCGACCCTAACAGAATCATCCTCGGAGGAGCGGAGGTTAAGAAGAAGTTGGAAAATGCATCGTGCCTGTCAGGATCTGTGGGGAACACACAAGGTTGGACATTGTCCTGGCATTGGAAGAATAAATTGGCAGATCCTTCAGCAGGAGGTGGCAGGGAGGCGCACTGGAGGCGGGAGTCTGAAGGAACCCAGCTTTGGTTTAGTAACTGACTTCCCTAAATTGGCAGTGATGTAAGTAAGAGGTTGTCCTGGGCTAATATGGTTTAGCAACAGGAAAGTAATTGATTTGTCAGTTCTTGGGAGAAGGCATTACCCATTACATCATATAATGACTGTAATAGGGTATAACCGTTCCATGCTCGGGGAAAGCCTGTAGAGCTGAACGGAGAGGTTTTGTATACTTACTTAGGTCATTGCACCTACTTGGCTAATTATGAAATGTCTTCTGGTTGCCAGACTTTCATCTGGAGTTTTGGCTCTGATGAGAGTACTTGTTTTGTTTGAAAATAGCCAGGTGTAGTCTGGTCCATTTGTGATGCTATTTCCCTTACTGTCAGTATTTACTGACTGGATGACTCACAAAAGCCTGTGACCTAAAAAGAAAGAGGCCAGGTCCCAGGAACTTACAGGAAAGTAAAGCACAGAAAATGAAGTAGCAGCAACTCACCTATGATGAAAGGCAACCATCCCTCAAGGCTGCAGAGGAAGGCTGAGCCCAAGGTGAGTCTGGAGTCATTGACTTAGCATAGGGCTTAGAACTTTCCCCAGTGTAAGGTAGGTGGGGAATGAGGTTTGGAAATGAGGAGGCAGGAACTGCTGACTTTCTGGAAAGTAAAGTTCAGTCCAGTCAAATTGGTCTAGAACATACTACCACAATAAACAACTATCATCCTATGCCAAACAGCTCATGCTACTGAAAAGACATGTATTTAAGAGAATGTGCTGGTATTCCTAGCCCAGACCTTATGTCCTTACGCAGATGATAAATGGATTGAAAATTTGGAACTGTTGATTAAATACAGAACTCTGGGAGACTTCTCTCCAGAATTCTCCAGGTTTTCCAAAGCTACCATGCAGTGTGTACCTGAGGTCAGCTCACCTGCTGATCTGGGGCGTTCTGACCTAGGGTCTGCTCACCTGGGGTCTCCTCACCTGGGGCCTTCTCACCTAGGGTTTACTCACCTGGATCTGCTCACCTAGGGCCTACTCATTTAGGGTCTTCTCACCTGGGTCTGTTCACATAGGGTCTGCTCACCTGGAGCCTTCTCATCTAGGGTTTGCTCACCTGGGGTCTGCTCACCTAGGCTCTGCTCACCTAGAGTCTGCTCACCTGGGTCTGCTCACATGGGGTCTGCTCACCTAGCTAGGGTTTGTTCACCTGGGTCTGCTCACCTGGTGTCTGCTCACCTAGGGTCTACTCACCTAGGATATGCTCACCTGGGGTCTGCTCACCTGGGGTCTGCTCACCTGTTGTCTGCTCAGCTGGGGTCTGCTCACCTGGGTCTGCTCACCTGTTGTCTGCTCAGCTAGGGTCTGTTCACCTGGGTCTGCTTACCTGGTGTCTGCTCACCTAGGATCTACTCACCTAGGGTCTGCTCACCTGGGGTCTTCTCAGCTGCTGTCTACTCACCTGGGGTCTACTCACATGGGATCTGCTCACCTGGGGTCTACTCACCTGGGGTCTGCTCACCTGTTGTCTGCTCAGCTGGGGTCTGCTCAGCTGGGGTCTGCTCAGCTGGGGTCTGCTAACCTGGGTCTGCTCACCTAGGGTCTGCTCACCTGGGGTCTGCTCAGCTGGTGTCTACTCACCTGGGGTCTGCTCACCTGAGGTCTACTCTCCTAGGGTCTGCTCACCTGGGGTCAACTCACCTGGGATCTGCTCACCTGGGGTCTACTCACCTGGAGTCTGCTCATCTGGGGTCTGCTCACCTGTTGTCTGCTCAGCTGGGGTCTGCTCACCTGGGTCTCCTCAGCTGGGGTCTGCTCACCTGTTGTCTGCTCAGCTGGGGTCTGCTCACCTGGAGTCTGCTAACCTGGGTCTGCTCATCTGGTGTCTGCTCACCTGGGCCTGCTCACCTGGGTCTGCTCAGATGGGCAGAGTGCTCATCTAGGGTCTACTTGCCTGAGGTCTGCTCAGCTGGGGTCTACTCATCTGGGGTCTACTCACCTGGGGTCTGCTCACCTGAGATCTACTCATCTAGAGTCTGCTCACCTGGGGTTTACTCACCTGGGGTCTGCTCAGCTGGGTCTGCTCACCTGAGGTCTGCTCAGCTGGGCACAGTGCTCATCTAGGGTCTGCTTGCCTAAGGTCTGCTCAGCTGGGGTCTACTCATCTGGGGTCTACTCACCTGGGGTCTGCT